>JAMPIV010009836.1:42500-291519 GCA_024509875.1 Oreohelix idahoensis | reverse complement strand
AGTTTTCTCCCCGGGTTATGTGTGCATATGGTTTTAGTCCTTATTAGAGTATTGGTGTAAGTTGAATCTCAGATTACATGTGGGATGGGTGGGTCAGATAGGTGCTCAATTGCGGCTTGGCATTAAGCGGACTGGTTTCCGTTCCCCATTCAGTTAAGACTAAAGTCCTGTGTCAAATCAGGCAGTTTGAGAATAGGCTTGCTAGTGAGTTTTTCCTTTAACTCTTGGAACGCTAATTCACACTGTGCAGTCCAAATAATTTTATCTGGAAGTCCCTTGCGAGTCAGATCAGTCAGAGGAGCACAAATGGCGTTAAAATTTTTGATGTATTTCTGATAAAATCCGCATAACGACACGAATGATCGCACGTCCTTTTTGGTTTGCGGCCTAGGTGCTCTCTGCAGTTTTTCCAAGTTCTTAGGATCAGGGGTCATATTACCCTGATATACAGTGTGTCCCAAGAATTCCAACTCTTTGCATCCAATACAACATTTTGTTGGCCTAGCAGTTAAGTTCGCCTCCCGAAGTCTATCAAACAACATCTCCAGAGCTTCAATGTGTTCTTCAAATGTCTCTGTGGCGACGAGATTATCATCCATGAAATTCGTGATACATGGGTTATTCAGGGGATCCAACAATTTTCGCATCATCCTTGAAAACACACTCGGAGCATTTTTCAGTCCGAATGGTAGCATATTGAATTCATAATGTCCATCCGAAGTGCTAAAAGCCAAATAAGGTCTCACTTCAGGCTTCACTGGGATCTGGTAATAGCCTTTACTAAGATCCACCTTTGAAAAGTATTTTGCCTTGTTCAGTCTGGCAAATAACTGTTTTGTGTCTGGTAATGGATCCACTTGTCCTTCTGTGACAGCATTCAGTTTCCTGTAATCTATGCACAGTCTGTGTTCCCCAGACGGTTTCTCAACAAAACGACACTAGAACTAAAAGATGATTCACTGTGCGAAATAATCCCCTCCTTCAACAAATACTCTATTTCTTCCTTCAATGCCTTCTCCTTCGCGAACGGAATAGAATAGGCTCTCATACAGATTGGGTTTGAGTCTACCAGTTTCATGTCATACTGTAGCAAATTTGTATGGCCTGGTTTATCTGTTAATACATCTGTATGTTCCTCCAGAACTTGTTGAACTCTCTCCCTCTGGTTTTTAGTCAGGTGCTTACTGACTTTTACCTGTGCTGCTGTTTCACAAGGATGTAATGGGTATTCATGTGAGGTGAGTGGTTCTTTTTGCATCTGGGTTGCAATAGCCAAGGTCAATAAGGGGGTGCTTTCCTGGAGTGGTCTGTCCAGATACTTCTTTAACAGGTTTACATGATAAACTTTTTCCTTCCCCTTTTTGTCAATTTTATAGTTTGTTCTAGACACCTTCTCTAGAACCGTATATGGACCTTGCCAACCAATTTGTAATTTATTCTGGCTTCCGGGTAGTAGAAGCAGCACCTTCTCTCCGACTGCCAGTTTCCATCCAGCTTTCAAACGAGTGGTCAGTTCGTTCACGTATTGATACGATGAGGTAACAGTCTCTTCCGCCTTCTCATCTGTCCAGGTCCTTAATAAAGTTACATCTGGATCTTTAATTTATCATACTTATTTTTCATGGAACTCATCTGGTCCCGTCCATTAGAAGCTTTATAATGAGGACTTTTCTTCCTAGAATCATCACTCACAAATCGACCACTACCAATTTTTCTCTGGGGTTTGTCTCCCCACTTAAGATTGTTTATGAGAGATCTTCGCTTTCTTGTCTGTTCCTCCAGTTTATATAAGTCTGACCGAGGGATTGTCATCTTATCCTGGGTAAAATTTCTTCTTTGTACTCTTCGCATAGCGGCCATGTTAATCCATTCAAGTGAAGACTGGGTGTGAAAAGGGGGCTCCCATTCCACTTTGTCTACCCGTGTATAATTAGTTTTCCTTTCAGGCCTAAAGTTGCCCCGTGGCGGTTCTAGGTCCTGCACATATTTTCCCTTTGTGGGTGTTCCCTCATGAAATACGCCACATGCTTCTACAAAGTTTTCAACATCGACATTTACGTCGGGCCAATAGTATTTTCGAGCAATCTTTTGGCAGATGGTACCGACTTTCTCATGGTCACCATCTTTTCCAACATGTAAGCTCCTTATTAAGTTTGCCCTATATATCTTGGGAAGAACTAACTGTCCGTGACCAGTGGATCTAGTTCCTGTCTTCCTGTATAAGAGTTTGTTCTTCATGAAATATTCCCCCTTGCTCGGAGGTGTGTGGCATTTGGGCAATTTTTTAAAACATGGCTTGAGTGTCCTATCCTCAGCCTGCGCCTTCCTCATCTCCTCTGGATGAGCATTTATAGGTTAACCTTCTTCCTCCTTCTTCTGTGACCTGGTCTGCACTGTCGCCATGATCACAGGTTTCTCGGGATTCCCCAAGAAGACGTATCTACACCCCAATATCAGAGGGTAGATTGGTTCATCTATCACTGCTGCTCTGATTTCTCCTTCCACATAGCGAGTTTTCACCGTTATCTTTGCGATGGGAAGTGTCATGAGTGGTATGTCCTTAGTCGCCCCTTGTATTTCCACTGTTTCTGTGGTATACTGACTTGGGTCCACTAGGCTAGACTTCACAACTGAATCATAATCCAAACCTGTATCATAAAGGCACCTTATGGTGACCCCATTACAAATAACATCCTCACAAACTGGGGGGTGATAAGGTTCCTGTTGTCCCTTAGGATTAACCTTTAATCTTTGCGTCCCCGACTTCATTGCAGCAATGTTTGAAGGTTTCCTTCTACAAAATTCGGTGTTATGGTTACCTTCTTGCACCATTTACACCATCTTTTTCCTTGGTTCAACGGTTTTCTTTCATTGAACTTTTGGTCATTGAACTGTGAGTTTCTGTCGCGATAGTCATTTCTTGGCCGCTCAAAGTTTGTCCTACCTTTATTTCCCTGCTCTCTATTATCAAATTTATTAAATTGCTGTGGAGCTTTAAAATTGTCTATGTGCTTCTTTTTAGCACCACTTACCTCTGCCTGAGCTGCCTGATACCTCTCAGCAACATTTAAAATTTCCCCCAACTTCTCTGCACCCTGTTCCATGAGAAATTTTCTCATGTCTGGAGCCATGGACTCTCTCAATTGCTCAATCATGATCATTTCTTTAAGATCTTGGGTCTTCCCCAGAGCCGTCCATTTCTCCAAATAGGTTTCTAGTCTGGCAGAGAATTGGTGGTATGTCTCCCCAGACAACAGTTTGGCATTTCTAAATCTCTTACGATAAAATTCACCATTCTTCTCGTACCTTAATAACAAAGCCTGCTTTAACATGTCATAATTGTCTTGGTCTTCCCTGTTCATTTTGGCAAATACTTCATAAGAAGCACCCCTCAATCCCTGTGATAGCTTTAAACTCCACCTCTCTCTCTCTAACCCATATGTAGTAGCTAATAACTCAAAACGTCCTAGGTACCCCTCTATGTCATCGTCTTTTTCAACAAAATGGTCTAAATGAAACCCCATAGCTGAGTTTGAGGCTCCCAGACTGGGCGTAGCATCTGAGGCAAAAGGGCTGGCACCATTTTCAGGGGCCGGGCCTTGTAATTCCAGCTCCCTTAGTCGTAATTCGTGCTCCCTCTGCAACCTTCTATCTTCTGCCTCCCTTTCGGCAGTCAACCTTTTTTCTTCTGCCTCCCTTTCGGCCTTTTTATCTTCTGCCTCCCTTTGCTGTCGTTTTTCTTCTGCCTCAATCTGCAGCCTCTTAATTTCTCTATCAGCCTCAATTTGTAACCTCTTCTCTTCAGCCAACCTTTCAGACTCTAATTTTCTTTCAGCCTCTTTTTCTAATCTCCTTTCTTCCCGTTCAATATATTTATCACATTCAGTCGTTACGTATTGAATTAAAATTTGACCATCCATCCCCATCTCCTTCGCAGTGAGCACAGCAGCTGATCTAAACTTTGCTAGCTCCGCCATACTTTTTAGACAATATAATAATATACAAGCTAAATCTCTAACCAGTAAATACACTAAGTACTTCTAATTACTATATGACTATAGTCTAACTAATTCTAACTAACCAGTTAACTAATTAATTATTACTGGCTGTGAAGATTCACCAACTTTTATCTGCAGGGACACTTTTAATTTTAAAGGAAATTTTACAATTTATTTCCCTACTTTTATTTCTCCCACCAGGAGATCCTAATATTACTGTTGGGCTAATTATCCCTGGACAAGACCCCAATTTATGTAGTGGTATTGATGGTATTGTATGATGATGATGGTACTACATGTAAATTGTATGAGGCCAGCTGTGAAGGCTCCTGAGATAAATGTAATTGAGAATTGTCAGAAGGCCTTTCTTGCTACCACTACGACCTCACACTTAATTTTTTTATTTTGAATGTAGCTACGTAAAGTGTCTAGGGTAATGATGTGTACTGTGGTGTGATAGTTATAAATATACCCATAGATATTTAACAAGACTAATAAGATTAACAAGTGTTAAAATACACTGAACTAACTCACGTGTGTAAAGTTTTTTGATATAATTATATTACATTTATTTGTTCTGGATCAAGTTTTATTTTGACCAGAACTTGTTTTAAAAGAAGGATTTAAAAATTATGAAAATTATGCATGGAATGTTACATAATAAATGCAAAAGTGTACATATTTAAGTACTAGAATAGTTAGTTTTATTAAAATGTTCTGGTAGTTAGCTACTAGGGAGGATATTTATTGTCTGTGCTGTTGGGGTGGTCTCATCACACCTGTCTATATTGACTACACCGTGTCCAGAAAATGGTGGGGAATTTTATGGGATATCTGCAACTTAATGGGGTTGGTGAATATCCAGCAGACCAGAGGCTCACTCATCTGGTATTTGTAGCTCTGGTGCTGAAATCAGGCGGTCCCACCTCTCCGTGCTGGCGGGCAATAATGGTGGTCTCTGTCACAAGGACTGCACAGATACACTTGTGTAAATCACCACCCGAATAGATACTGCTTCGTTGACGACAGAAACTCGCAGCTCAGATTATGAATAATTAACACAGAAGTGCTAGCAAAACTCAGCTGAGCTGCTGGCTATAGGATGGCGTCCCTAAATTTAACTCACTGTCTATCATATGGGAAAACACCACACTTTAAAATCTGTGTCTAACACTGAACAATTATTGAAGAATGACCCCAAATGCGCTCTGAGCGCTAATAATATGATTGTCTGTGGCCAATCACTGCCGAGGTTTATTTTTAATTTCAAATTTCCTCACTAAAGTCATTTCAGTCAAGCTTCAGTCACGTATGGATGGTTATCTGTTAGTCTGTCCGTCTCTACTTGTGTTTCTACAAAATTGTGCTCGATTTTTTTGACCCAACCGTTCTCTCCCCTTCAAATTTTTGTTGTAAAAAGTTATATTTAGACACAGCTACCACCAATGTCCCTTCACTTCTATGCCAAGTAAATTTGAAACATTTCTGTGTCCAAGTCCGTGTTTTTGTGTGCAAATAACCACACTTTTTAGATTCAATTCAGTCTGTCGATTGATGTGAACTACACTGTCTTTTGTCATTATTTTCAATATTATCTATCCGTCTGTAAAATTAAGACCATATTAGTTCACTGCTCAGAATAGGCATCTGGCCAGCTTAATTTTTTTATATTCCTAAAACATTAATATTAAGAAAAAAATTTACTTTTTAATTTTTGTAATTTTTTTCAGACATCTGCGTTCTTCCGCTCAAATTCAAATCAAGCGCTTGGTATCGCAAAACGTCCAATTCCGTACCTCGTGTCAATTTGGGGGACTTGAATTTTTTTACTTTCATCCTTTTTCCCCCCCCTCACCCCCCCCCCCCCCCCCCCAATTGCGTCTCTTTAGCCTTTCCAGTCATATTTTTTTCCCTTTTGATACTCCGTTCCCCTCCGGTCTAGCAAGTCAATTTTATGGGGGATGATGACCTGCGGTCTAGGCGATCATGTACATCAGCAGCCTACGCATTATGTTTTTATCCTTAAATGTTATCCTTGGAGGAATTTTACCGTTGTATCTCTGTCAATTTCACTACAGATATGTAAAGATATACAGATATAAGACAGACTCGTCCTACTCAGACAAACAATACACATAAATTCAGGCCATAGATATTCTGAAGCAAGAACAATCTATTATTACCCAAACAACGAATAAATCGCAGTAAAATGGATTCATCCGCGGAGTTTCGATCGAAAGAGCCGACACAACTTTCAAGGGAAGTAACTCAATAATGACTTTCCCTTAAGCACAAAAAATTTCCTATATAATATTGTAAGATATCAAAGACTGCACGTAACAGTCTTACCACACCTCCCGGGAAAAAAAAAATGGAACTTTTTTTTTTTTTGAAATACATCTAGGAGCAACGTACAATAGGCTCACAACGCATGAATAATGCGCAGATGAAAATATCAGGACTACCTATAACGCCTAATATGAGGCTAAGTCGACTTATGGAGCGACTGGTGAGAATGTGTCTCATAAACTGAGAGAAATTATTTCTCTACAAGTATATTTTTCCAGGAAGGTGTCATCAAAGTATAATACAATTCTGGCAATTACACAATGCCTAAAAAATTCATATCATCATTTCATATTAGATATCTTAAATTTATGATTTATGAAGAAAAAAATCATCAAAGCACAGCGGTGAATAAACAACAATGACCCGCTATGTAGTGATACAATCATTATATTATTAAATTACAAATGTGTATCTATCATGATATAGAAAAGGAACTACTATAGAACTAGACTTATCAAGAAGTCTAAGCCCTAATAGTTATGTGGAATCATGTGGGCATCTTGACAGAATGTCTGCCATCACATTATCTGATCCACGAATAGCTCGCACAGAGAAATGAAAAGGTTGAAGAGCAATTGCATATCGAGTAGACCTCGAGCTCTTCAAATTCTTACTCTGTATAGCAGTAAGAGCTTTTTGGTCGGTTTCTACTATGAATGTGCGCCTAGAAGGAATCTCTGTAGTTTGAGGATCGACCAAACCATAGCTAATAGCTCACGGTCTAAAACCGAATAATTCCTTTCTGCCGCATTAAGTTTTCTGGAAATACATTACAGGATGCAGAGTTCCAGAGTACTCTTGCATTAGTGCCGCTCCAATCCCAGTGGATGAAGCGTCACTACGAAGAACGAATGTCTTATCTTTAGTAGGTAGCACTAAAATAGGTGGTGTTGAAAACAATGTTTTAATCTTATCCAGAGAGCATTGGCATTCCTGAGACCAGTGGACCACATTAGGCGAACCTTTCTTTAGAAGTGTTGAAAGAGGTGCCATGATAGAGGATAGATTCTGAATGAATCTGCCATAAAATTGAATAAGACCTAACAGACTTCTCACCTGTTTTTTAGTCTTAGGGATCGAGATGTTAAGTATCTTACTAGTATTATGGTCCTCTGTCTTTAGGAAACCATGACCAACTCGGTGGCCTAGGAAAGAAATTTCGCTAAAACCAATATAGGCTTTAGAGGGTTTCGCTGTCAGGTTGTGCTCACGCAAGGTAGACAGCAATTCATCTAACCCTGAATAGTGATCTTCCCAAGTATCGCTGAAAAGACAGATGTCGTCTAGATATGCAATGACATCTGACCGATAAGATAGGATTCGGCGCATCATGCGTACGAATGTAGCAGGTGCGTTCATAAGACCGAAAGGCATAAAATTCCATTGGAACAAACCTCTAGGTGTTGAAAAAGCCGTGAGAGGTTTGGCGCGTTCAGATAAAGGAACTTGCCAATATCCTTTAGACAAATCAAGTTTAGTGAAAAAATGAGATTTGGAGAGTCGAGTAAGTAGCTCTTCCAGTAAAGGCATAGGTTCGGCATCGAACTTCGTTACTTGATTCAATTTTCGATAGTCAACGCAAAGACGTATGTTATTGTCTTTTTTTACGCACAATAACCATCGGCGAAGAATATGCAGAGGTGGATGGTTCGATTATTTTCAAATCTATCATCTCATCCAACTCTTTCTCGACCTGTGCTTGAAAATGTATAGGTATAGGATAAGGTCTAACCCCAATAGGAGTATGGTCAGTTAGAACAATGTCATGTTCAATGACATTCGTTTGTCCAGGGATGTCAGTGAGTACATCCTGAAATGTTTGCAACATAGTTGAAACTTGTCGCTGTTCTCCTAGAGACAAATCAGGAGAGACAGTAACGTTCTTCCATGATTCACTAGAATGAAGTGGGATCATTGGAAGAGGAAGATTTACATCTGAAAAACTTGTTTCATCATCCTGTATCACGGACAGTGATGAGTAATGACCATGTTGTACTGGAGAATTGTCCGTTGCTTGGAAAATGGGTTGCAAATAATCCGGACGTTCATGGAATTCAGTAAGCATATTGATGTGGAAGGTTTTATGCTTCCCATCAATATCGACAATATAGTCGACATCGGAAATTTTCGATATTATATCGTACGGACCTTTCCAAGAAATAAGTAATCTGTTTTCCCTACAAGGTAGTAATATAAATGCTTTGTCACCAGGACAAAGTTGTCGTAAGCATCTCTTCTTATTGGCAAATTGCCTTGCCTTCTGTTTCGCAAATTCAGAAGAAGTAGTTGCTAATTTGCATGCTTCGATAATTTTTTGTCTCAACGCGATGACATATTCGTAGGATGACTTTGTGTCATCGTCAATATTGTCAGATGTAATGAGATCGTGAAGCAACGACATAGGGCCACGCGGACGCGCGCCAAAGACGAGTTCAAAGGGAGAAAATCCCGTATGTTCATTGGGTACCTCTCTGTAAGCGAAGAGGGCCGCAGGTAAAACTCTGTCCCAGTCTTGAGGATGATCCTCAGTTATCTTCCCCAGTAAGTTTTTAAGTGTTCTATTAAGGCGTTCGACCATACTATTAGACATTGGATGGTAGATACTACTTAACGATCTATCTATCTGCAGAGTAGACATTACTTGAGACATGGTATCTGATATTAGTTGGGTGCCATGGTCTGACAATATCTCTCCGGGGAACCCCAGACGAGAAAATATAAGCCAAAGAGCATCTGCAATATCAGCAGTAGTAATGCTCTTCAGAGGAATAGCCTCTGGCCAACGTGTGCACATATCAACACACGTCAAGATAAACTGATGTCCTCTGGCAGACTTGATCTTAAATGGACCAATAATGTCTATGGCCATTTTTTGGAACGGCCGAATAGGAATGTCCGCCGTCTGAATGGGTGCAGCATGCCGTGGACCTTTGGATTTAACTTCCTGACATACTTTACAAGATCGACAATAAATCCGTATGTCCTTGTTTACCAATGGCCAAAAGAAAGCCGCAAGGACTCTTGACTTAGTACGGGAAAAACCCATGTGTCCAGCACACTGAGAGTCGTGAGCGTGCTGCAAAATTTTAACTCTCAAATTCTTGGGAACCAGGATTTGAGAATGACTTGACGTAATGGAGTCTTGAACCATACGTACAAGTACGCCATTCTTCTTTGTAATCCACGATTTACGACTTGTGTCTTTATTCGGATCACCTTTAGTTGCAAGAATGAAGAATTTCTTCAGAGTGGGATCATCTTCTTGCTGTTTTATAAACGAGTCACGAGAAATTACCAAGGGATTATCTTGGTTATGCACTACATTATCTTCAGTAGATGAAGTTTGAGGCATATTAAGAGCCTGAGCTCTAGTGACTACAGCGTTAGCAATCTGCATGTTTTGCCTTTCCCACGTGGAAATTTGTTGCGGAGTGCATTCTCTGACTCCATGAATGCGACCGATGATGAGGTCAGCGATCGGATTCGGAAGAAGACATGCGTGTACATCTCCTGTAAAGAAAGGAGTAGCAATCCTAATGATAGCAGTAGAGTATTTCTCTAATGTGCCGCCAAATGTTACACATTTGACTACTTGTCCAGTGGCACGGGAAGGATCTACGAGTGACTGCCTAACACCAATTGTGGTGCATCCAGAATCAAATAGCACAGAGACTGGATTGTTATTCACTAAACCCTTATGTAAGACAAGAGAACCTCTTCCATCATGCGCGACTGATGCCGGAAGAGCAGAAAGAGGATGGCCACAGCTTAAAGTAGACACTGTGGTTGGCTCAAATAACGTTTTGCATTGGGGGCACTGAGATGCTCTCCCAAAATCAAAAGCGGCACATGCCATATTACTAGCATCATTATTATCTTTACTCTGTTTATAGGCTTCATGGGACTCTTGTTGTGCAGAGTTTGCCTGAAAATGTGGTTTATGTCTTTTGTTTTGAGATCTACCTCGGTTATTATCACCTCTGTAGTTATTGTTACCTCTATTGTAACCCCTATTTGGGTTTGAGTCATAGTTCCCTTGGTTACCATTATCATATTCATTATAATGAGTATCTCTGTAATTATGATCTTGTTGACTCCAAGTCGGATAACCCTGATAGTTTCTATAATTACTTCCTCTACGGAAATTCCTATAATTATGACCACCCCTGTGTCGAGAGCTATCAGCTCGTCTCCAGTTCTTTGAAGAAGAACCCTGAAATGATTGATTACCTTGGTTTTGATAACTATTATGGTTACCTTTTTTATCAAATCTGTTTTGAGGTCCCTGAAATCTGTGTGAATAATTGGGATTGTATGGTGTTGCTGAAGCAACTGGCATACTCTCCTTAATCTTAGTGTTGCCAAAAGTTACGTCGGGGTGTGCAGTGACATATTGGGAACAATATTCTTCCATTTCTTTTAGAGATTTAGGTTTACGCTCATGTATAAATTCAAGGAAAGGTTTGTTCACACATGACATAATCTTATCTCTGAGCAACAAATCCATAAGTCCTTCATATGTTTTTTCTGTTTTGGAAAGCTCAATCCAACGATCAGCTGTGAGACGTGCCTTTGCAGTGAATTCTGAGAATTCTACACCTGTCTCAGGTACCATCGTCTTAAATAAAAGGCGATAGCCTTCCTCACTTAGCTGATATTTTTTTATCAAAGCCGCCCTAATGACATCATAATTATCCTTATCTGCTTCTCCTACAAGGCATAATCTAGTCAAAGATTCACCTTTCAAGTTTTCTGCTAATTGATTAGCGTATTGTGATTTATCCACATTATGTGTACGACAAGAACGTTCAAATCTATCCAGCCAGAATGTAATATCGTCACTGGACTGATTGAACGGTGGAACCTTAACCTTGTAAGTAGAAGGTTTACCATTACCACTAGATGCCTGATTAACATTACTCATACTTGTCAATCTCAATTTCTCTAACTCAAATTCATGTTCTCTTATTGCTTTTTTCTCTTCAGCATCTAATCTTTTTTGTTCAGCATCCCTGTCTAATCTTTTTTGTTCCGCAGCAGCTTCTCTTTCTAATTTTTTTTGTTCAGCTTCAAATCTCCTTTCCTCCACCTGCATCTGTAATTTCTTCTGTTCAGCAGCAGCCTCAGCTTCTCTTTCTAATCTTTTCTCTTCTGCCATAGCTCTTCTCTCTTCTGCAGCTAATGCTTTGTCATATTGAGCAACTGCCCATTGTTCTAATTGTTGACCAGTCTTATCAAGAGCTTTGCCTTGTGTGATAAAATAATCTAATGTAGACATCTTGTCTAATAAGATCAGTAATTTGCAAAAGTAAATAAATTCACTTTCTTAGTCTTAATCAAAGACCTTGTATGATAACTTTGTAACCTGGGGAAAATAGTACTTAACTATCCCAATATCTGTGAGTACCAAGCCTTAATAAGGTCTTGTATGACAGTAATAATAATCAGGTACTGGTTTATACCATAATCCAAGTGCAGTGCACAGGCAATAGTGTCTTATGAAATATACCTATATAAAACATATGTCAACCAACAGAATACATAAAGTACAAATAGGACTGACAATACAAGAACGTTTGCAGAAATCAAAATAAATCAAATAGGGAAATCAATGAAAATAATCATTGAATCTGCAAAGAATAACAACACAAATGACGTCACAGTATATGAATATAATTTGTGAATAGAACTGAAAGATAGAAAAGGGTAGACCAACAAATTACAAACAACTCAAAACAAAACTAAAGAACAAAGAAATATTACAAAAATAACAATAACTACAGTCTTCATAGCTAACACAAATAGCAACTGGTTGTTGCAAGCAAATTTTCAATCAAGAAAATTGCACCTATAGAAAACGCCCACAACGGACCCTCTATGACGTGGGATATTCTGTTGTGAGGACTCCGCCCAACCTTAAACACAACCCGCTGACATAGAAACTAACATACTATACAAACAAATAACATGTAAACATAAATATATATAAATTATGTGTATGATAGTATGTGTTGCAAAATAGGCTCAGTTTTACAGTAATGGCAAAGTTATTTTTATGAAAATAAACAAACTGCCACTTTATTCAATTAAACATTCTGGCCTTAAATATTAAAGTTCATATATGGAAAACAAGAAGATCCATCGATGAAAATAGGACTTCTTAGTACACAAATACTGTCTTCCTGTTAACATTGACAAGAATTGATCCAACTGTTCTGTGAAACTCTGTAATGTCTAATGTAAAACTGTCAACAACGGTGCCCTACATACTGCATTCACTTGACAGGTCACGTGACGAAGTGTTGACAAAGAGCAAACCAATACTGCAAGTGTGTCGTATCAGCCACAGGAAACGGTCTGGTATCGGTAATCTGTTGACTTCTGAACTTCTGCGAGGTCAAACCCAGAAAGCTGGTCCACCAGTTGATAAAGTATGGATGTTAATGATGTGTGTGTGCTGGAAGACAAAGGTCAGCAACGACTGTGTACCTTTACTAAAGTTTAATTGGACGTACACACTCGACAGCACAGATAGTGACAAATCACAGGTTGGCATAATACATCATGGTACAGTGGATAAATGGTCTTGCAATGTTACATGGGCACTCATGTAGAATAATAGTATAAAGGACTGTCAGTAGCCAAGCCCTCAATATCGCCCATACATATATATCGTCTGACTTCACTGACTGAGCACGTCAGCTTATAAACAATATTTCAGATGGCTTCTAGACCTAATCTCGTCTAGCGACGATTCTTCAACATAATGTTCAGCACATATTTTTTTCATATAATAATATTGAACCGCTAATAAAGGGTTCTCATGTGTAGCAGTGATCTCTGGACTAATCAAGCGATAATACGGGCATCCCTTTTCTCTTCTTGAAAGTCACTACATGTTTTGGTTCCAAGATGGCTTCACTCGTGAGCTGTCACTCACGTTTGGATACAGATAATGAATCTGCCCTAAAGTTAGTCATTCATCAAACATTTCATTGCTCTGTAGATTTGATCATGAACAATTGACTGCATTCTACAGAATATAGTGCTGCTAGGAATCGAAGTCGTTTTCATCGAGTCAAATATATTCTCTTAGACATTCAAATCGTACCTATCGAAAATGGTGGCTTCGTACGAGAGTTCATAAGAGTACCTTTGATTACCTTGGTGTCAGAAATACAAAACTGCCATTCCTTGGCAATACGAATAAACACTGGGGTAAAGCATACACGATAGGTCTAGACGACTATCACTTTCCCCACAAGTACTGAGATCACTTTTTTTCGGCGACAGGCCGACATAGGAAAAAACACAGTCCATTCAGGACGAAGCCAAATCACACCACTCTCTAGCGACACATCCGCCGAATAGCCTTTGACCTCTCTAGAGACAACAGAACATATAGTTCGACTTAGATATGTAAAGATATACAGATATAAGACAGACTCGTCCTACTCAGACAAACAATACACATAAATTCAGGCCATAGATATTCTGAAGCAAGAACAATCTATTATTACCCAAACAACGAATAAATCGCAGTAAAATGGATTCATCCGCGGAGTTTCGATCGAAAGAGCCGACACAACTTTCAAGGGAAGTACCTCAATAATGACTTTCCCTTAAGCACAAAAAATTTCCTATATAATATTGTAAGATATCAAAGACTGCACGTAACACTGGGTCCACAGTAAGATCTTTCTGCATGCAGTCAACCAAGTCAAAGCCAAAGAATTATGCCTAGGGCTCAAGTCTTCTTCTTCTTCCTCTTCTTCCTCGTTCGCCATGAAAAGGACGGTGGTTGCGTTGTGTCTGTTTACGCCGTAGCTGTGATATCTGCACATTTCGGTCGACACATCCGACTTCAGCACGGCATTTTTTGGGACCGGGTTTGCCTTCCTCTGCGATCCGTACTCGCTCAGCCAGACTGCACTGCTGCAGACTGTTTCCAGGACCACCATGTGGAGTACGGTCTTGATCAGCTCTGGTTCGCTGATCCTGATGCAAGCAGTCAAGCACTATTGCTGCATCTTTGGATCCCAGGGCTCAAGTGACTTCTCCAAGCTTAGTGTGCAATGCTGGGTTCTCACAAGTTTCACCACAGGGGTAATCCCTGGAAATGTGTGGATGATTTCAAGAGTCAATGAAGGGGTAATTAGCCTCACAGACATAGGTTCACTTCCACGTACATATATTGTAGCATTGTGCATAGCTGGTGGTCATATAAGGATGACTCTAGATGCCTCCATGTTACAATACCAAATAGGTACCAAATCCTTTGACAACTCGAAGAGGAAACCAATACCTAAGACCAACAGATCAAAATAAAACTTTTAATCTTCTGTTTACTGTGGTTTCTAATATTTTACCTAGATAGAAAGTTACAAAAATTGGTCTGCATGAAATTACATTATGTGGATCTTTCTGGTTTTAGTATTGGAAGCATACTGCTACTGTTCATGTCTTGGGGATTTTTCTTGTATTCCAAATTTTGTTAAATAGGAATGTTACAACACCAATTGTAATTTTTGGTAGGTTATATGTTTCAATATTTCATAGCTCAAGATGGCATGTCCTGATGCTGTATTTGTTTTTTTAACCCCCTTTACTGAATTTTCCACTTAATCAGTAAACAAGATGTGAGGAAAAGATGCTGACATTGGATAGGGTACACATTGATGAACCAAACGGAAAGCATTACAGTGTTGTTAAGAGAAACCAAATAATTATTAATAGCCTCCTTCAGTCATAACTGACTATGGAAATGATGCGCCCTGGGGTGATAGCTGCTTTTTCGCTCGGTATTCCTTTCGGCTTGATCTTTTCTTTTCTGTTTGTTGCAAGAGCTTCCTTTCGTCCAATCTGAGGTAGCGCCGTAAGGAGCATCGCAAACGGAGGAGAAAAACCACATATATACAGAGACAGGAATTATAAAAGGCGTAACAGGGATAAAGAAGACACGGAACGACATTTAACGGCCAGCACAGTATAGAAAAAAAAAAAAAACTAAATTCGTCAGCGGAAAACGAGGTGCAAACAATATTACATTAGTAAGAGATAAGCAAGGTAATCTCATCACGACAGCAGAGGGACAGGAAACAAGATGGGCAGAGCACTTCAGAGAAACTCTGAACAGGGAACCACCAGAGACACAATTTAATGTTCCTGAAGCTGAAAACGATCTAGATGTGAATACAGACATTCCACGCAAAGAAGAAATCATCACAGCAATCAAAGGGTTAAAGAACGGCAAAGCTCCGGACCATGATAACTTAAATGCAGAGCTATTTAAGACAGACCCTGAGCTAGCAGCAGAACTATTAGAACCACTATTTGCACAAGTCTGGAAAACGGGGACAACACCATCAGAGTGGAACAAAGGAATAATTGTCAAATTGCCCAAGAAGGGAGATCTTGCAGACTGCAATAATTGGAGAGGAATCACTCTTCTCTCAGTTCCCAGCAAAATACTAGGCAGGATAATTATACAGAGAATTTCAAAGGCAGTAGACCACAAACTGAGGAAAGAACAAGCAGGATTTAGAAAGAACAGGAGATGTGTAGATCATATATTCACTCTCGGGAACATTATAGAGCAGTGCTAAGAATGGCAAAGACAGCTTTACATTAATTTTGTTGATTTTGAAAAGGCTTTCGACAGCATACATAGGGACAGTTTATGGAAAATACTAAGGGCTTTTGGAATTCCAAGCTGCATAGTGTCAATCATAAAAAGCCTCTATGCCAACTTTACGTGTAGTGTTGGGCAGAGCAACCTAACCTTTCAGGTGAAGACAGGAGTACGACAGGGATGCCCCTTATCAACCACTCTATTTTTAACAGTCATAGACTGGGTGATGCGCCAGACAACAGAGGGCAGTCCAAGAGGAATAAGATGGACTACATTTTCTACATTGGAAGATCTGGAATATTCAGATGACATTGCACTACTAGCACATTCACATCAACACATCCAGGAAAAAACGGATAGACTTAATAAGTTTAGCCAGCAGGTGGGCTTGAATATCAATTTAAAGAAGTCTGAGGTCATGACGCTCAATGTGAGCAACCCTGAGCCCATATCAGTAAGGAATCAGCAATTGGTACAGACAGATACCTTCACATACCTAGGAAGCATAGTAACACCAGACGGCGGGGCAGGCAAAGACATCAACATCAGAATGAATAAGGCAAGAACAGCCTTCTTTAGCCTAAACAACATCTGGAAGTCCTCCCAATACAGCACAAGCACAAAATTAAGATTATATCAGAGCTGTGTGCTTTCTGTGCTTCTCTATGGTGCGGAATGCTGGAGAGTTACAGAGAAGGAAATGTCGAAATTGTCCTCTTTTCACACAACATGCCTAAGAAAAATTCACCGAATCTTTTGGCCAAATACCATCACTAACCAAGATCTGCTTACTCGTAGCAAGCAAGAGGACATGCACACCATCATAGCTGGCAGACGCTGGAGCTGGGTTGGTCATGTCCTCAGAAGAGACCCCGATGCCATCACAAGAACAGCTATGCTTTGGACCCCTGAAGGAAAACGAAAGAGAGGCCGACCAAAAACAACCTGGCGGAGGACTGTGGAGGCTGAGATGCAAAGAAATGGGACCTCAAGACGCAGCAATAGAGACCGCAGTATAGACCGCAGTCAGCGACTCATAGCTTGACTGCCTGCGTCAGGACCAGCGAACCAGAGCTGGTCAAGACCGCACTCCACCTCCACGTGGTGGTCCTGGAAACAGTCTGCAGCTGTGCAGTCTGGCTGAGCGAATGTGGATCGAAATGGGAAGGCAAACCCGGTCCTAAAAAATGCCGTGCAGAAGTCTGATGTGTCGACCGAAAGGTGCAGATATCACAGCTTAGGCGTAAACAGACACAACGCAACCACCGTCCTTTTCAGGACGAACGAAGAAGAAGAAGAAGATGCAAAGAATGAACCAGAGTTGGGGCACTGTACGAAGGATGGCCACCGACCGAGCAAAGTGGAATCAATTTGTTGTTGCCCTACAAGACGCCACTAGGCGTGATGGCCACTGACTGCTTTGACGGTCGGCGGCTAAGGATCAAAGAAGAAAGAAGAAGAAGACAGTATAGAAAGCTTGGCGTGAACTTGTTAAAGGTATGTGCTGTATTTGGGGTTGAAGGGTAATGAATGTGGCATTGAATATGGCAGCAAACAAAGACGTTAATTAAAGAAAAAATGTAATAATATATGTAAAAAGGCAGCGATCTGTATTAAAAAATGTGATGAAAAATGGCGCAGGCAGCTGTACTATCCTTTCTTACTACATACCTATTAGAAGCAAGAGCCTTTTTTAAATTAAAAAAATTAACTACCATTAATTGATTTTTTTTTTTTTTTTTTTTGTGACGTCCCTTTAGTCTGTCATTACCATTGCACGACCGACATGCCAATACATTTCCATTATTTGCGTGGTCCAAGCGTTTTCATTGGCTAGAGTAAATAGAAGCGGTAACTACCAAACACACAGGATCATAATTTTTCGTTAAACTCCACAAATTTGACGAATTATAAAGATTTAAAGATGCCTCGCAAAAGGGCCACACGTTTGCAGCCAGCGGCAAAGCCTAAACGAAATGATGTAGCCGTTGCCGAAAGCATGTCTGAAAACGAGAGGAAAGAACAGCTTCAGATCGTCCAACGAGATTACGACACACGAGGTAGGGGTTGAAATGACACAGCTCCAGCTATCAGAGATCTAGGAAACTAAAAATCCCAAGCAATAAGAAACTACAACAGTGGGTAATTTCCTATCTTTCGTACCTTTTTGGTCCGCAGTGAATATGCATAGTTAGGTGTTGTTTCGTAGCGTTTAGGATTAGGGTTTGTGTTAGAGTTAGTGTTATCCATAATACTATAGCCTAGTCCGTTCGGAAATTCGTGCCCACATGCGTCAATTTTCTCCACAACTGTTTGTTGTATGGACATGAATTTGTGCATGCAGTCTTAGATTTTCCATGCAGTTAAGATTTTGCGATCATTACATCCACAGCTGTCTCAAATTTGCAAAACTGCGACTTTCTTTGATCTTCTTGGAACATTTGCCTAAATCTGCCCGTAACATTAGGCCTAATTCTTACAGTAAATCACAACATTTGTGCGACAAGACGGTTCAAAGGTGTGTCCTAAATGTGTGATTGGTTGTTCACGTGATTTTGATACGAGGAATGATGATCTGATAGGCCTACTGAACCATGATAGCAGTAAATCATCAGGAAGCTATGACGAATCGTAACTGCTTAGGCCTATGTGTTATTATAGATTGGCATATGAAATTACCCAACGGGCTGATCACCCGTTTGCCAGTCACTTTGATTATGGAAACAACGGCAAACGGATTGATTTGTCGTTGCCCTAAAGACGCCATTAGGCGTGATGGGAACAACGACAGAGAAAATCTATTCGCTGTTGCCCTTAAGACGCCACTAGGTGTAATGGCCACTGACTGCTTTGCCGGTCGTTGGCTAAGGACGGAAGAAGAAGAAGAAGATATGAAATTAGTTTATCACAAACGAAGGAATGCATTCGACGTGCCTCATTCCGAATCGGATGACTCCAATAAGTTCACAACAGTTATTGGTTGGATAAACTGCAAGCCATCTTGCTGTCAGTAATCTTCTTCTTCCTAGAGCACGTGTTCTTTACATTTAGCCCAGTACTCTGTGTCTATTCATGAAAGGGCCTCACGAGTCATGTCTTTAACATCGCACATTTTAAAAGTGGTGTTCTGGGCGGCCACTTGCCCTTTAACTCTAGCCCAAACCAGCTCTATTTGGTTAAGGTGAGAATGGTAAGGTGGGTGTCGAAGAGAAACATGACCCTGCTCTTGGATGATTTTTTCAATCAGATACACTTTTGTCTTATTCCTCTGTCTCACAAGCTGCAACAACTCTGGTTTTAAATAGCTGTTGTCAGCGAAGATATTTTCATTCACAAGCCACCTCCTGATTTCGTCCTTGCCGAAGTGGGAGCTTTATCCTCCTGCGCTAGAACATTATGATAGGATGCATTATCCATCACCAGGCAAGACGGCCTATCTAGAGTCGGGAGGAGTGTATTCACTATCCAATCTCGAAAAATTTGCCCATTCATTCATTTTTTACTTAAAGTAAGAGACATGAGTTTTTTAAGGGCAAAAAATTATAACTTAATCAGAAGAAAAAGGTCGAACATGACATGAGGCATATAGGGAAATTTGTAAGACCGTCGGCAAAAAATATATTAATAACTCTGCCCATTGATGGGGCTGGGTCAGGAGCCGTTTGTGGCCTAAAAATTT
Organism: Oreohelix idahoensis; assembly: GCA_024509875.1. NCBI lineage: Eukaryota > Metazoa > Mollusca > Gastropoda > Stylommatophora > Oreohelicidae > Oreohelix > Oreohelix idahoensis. The sequence continues at coordinate 271,862 of JAMPIV010009836.1, read as the reverse complement.
TCCGCCTCACTGTAGACAAATTTGCAATATGCATCCGTCAATCAGGGGCACGCAAAGTTAACAATGTTTGTGCAATTACAATGTGTGGGCACGAATTTCCAAACGGACAATAATCCTAACCCTAACTGCTACGAAACAACACCTAACTACATATATTCACTGCAGACCAAAAAGGTACAAAAGATAGGAAATTACCCAACAGGGAATGAGATACGTTAGAATAGCTGAATGTCTAAAGAAAATAATATAATGCATTTCCTACTAAAATGTAGGCCTAAGTAATTGGGACGACATACTTTATTTTACTTAGTCGTTCCCCTTCTACCATGAGGTGTAGAGTTTTGGAAGAGAGCGTCAGACTATCCTGTCGGTGGTTTTCCTCCTGGCCTGGTTCCTTTCTTGTCCTTGGTCCTTCAAAGATTGTCTAATGTTGTCCTCCCAGCAGACTCAGTGTCATTCTGGAGGTCTGGATCCCTGGCTCTTAGTTTCCCATGCTTGTCACGGTAGCTGATCTTCTCCCATTCTTCAGACATGGCCAAACCATCTTAGTTGGGACTGTTGTACTTGGGTCTGCAGGGGGTGGGATTTTAGGCATTGACGTATCATCTGGTTGCGGACCATGTAAAGATGTGACATTAGATCGATTGGAATGACATAAACGCTAATACCAATATTAGATTATTTACAAGCAGTTCTCCCAAAACTGTAGAACAGGTGTTAAGAATTGACAGACCTAGGGAACTAGGCCTACACCTAGCAAAACAGTATATACCGAGCAAAAATGAATATATAAGGATTGGTGAGGGTATGGCGGGGGAAGTGAGATTCTTATAATGCACATTGATTGTGACAGATGGATAGTGAACTGGGTGTCATCTCAGGCTTTCCTACCCTATTCCCCATTGTTAACTTGACAGGTGTGAGAGACTGCCTTTTTGAGACAGGGGAGGATTTACCATACATGCCACACCTCGCAGCTGGAAAACCTGTACCAAAAATTCAAAAACCCGCAAAACCTGTACAAACAAAAATAAGACTGCAAAAACGTATCAAAGGAGTTAATTTGTATAAAAAAATTTTCAATTACAGCTGCATTATAATTGAGGCATATGGGGACTTTGCCTTTTAAAGTGTCTTCACTTACAAGAAAATGTCAGATATCTAGGGAATTGAAAATTCCCATAAGAAACTTCTCAGATTACAGCTGGGAAAGGGCTTTTTCAGAATAGAAGAACCTTACTGTGCAGTATGTCTTCAAGACAATAATATAGAACATTTCTTGTTAAAATGTAAGAGGTATGAACAAATGAGAATACCAATATTAGATTATTTGCAGGCATCCAATTTACCTATAAATATAGAAGAGGTGTTAAGAGTAGACAGACCTAGGGAAATGCATAATATAGTCAAACAATATTTAACACGAACAAATGTTAATATATAGTGGCTGGGAAGGTGAAGGTCTGATGCTGTTATTACAATGCTTATGACTTTTAACAGATGAAAGTTAATTCATTATCTGTTAAAGTCAGTTACATAACTGGAACCGTCAGGCCTTTACACCCCTTCACTTTAATATTATTCTTGTTCAGAGTTTGTTTGTTTTTTTGGTTGGTTGGCTGGTTGGTTTTTTATTTATTTAATGTATAAGCACAATTGTGATTGTCCTTATTTACAATGATTTGACAAGTGTGATGCCACTTTCTCATATCGGCAGTTTTTCATATTTTTTGGAATTGAAAACAATATATATCCGGGGAGCCGCGCTAGCGTAGTGGTTACAACACTGCTCTGGCAACCGGGTGATACAGGATCAAACCCGGGCGACGGCATTTGAGGATTTTTCGTCGACCGGGATTTGGACTGGATTAACTCGAGACCTGGCGAGGACATTTGAAGGAGTGTTGTCGACCAGGGACTGGCGGCTCCTGAGCCGACCAAGCTGCAATGGGTACCTCCGAAATCGGCGAGTATTTGCCTGAATGGCGAGGGACACCTGTCTCTGTACAAGAAATAAAGGGATACTCACGTAAAATCAATGTCAGGTTAGACATAAAATAATAACCTGAGATTTCGCCTTGAGTATTAGCGGGCGAACGCAAAAAAAAATAAAAAAATATATATCCTAATTATAACCCATCAGAGGTTGAAAGGGATATTTGTCTTCATTAATATAAAAAAAAAAAGCTGCTGACAATCATAGACCTAAATTATCATAATTATAGGCTAACTCAGAGGTTGAACGGGATATTTCTTATTCATTAGGCCAGCCTAATTAAAAAAAATAGTTCACAATGACTTTCTGACTGATAGACTATACAGAAGTATAAAGGGTCCAAAACTATGAAACTACCTGCAAGATGAGATCACAAATAGTGGAAGGCGTTATTAGCCTTACCCAACCTCAGCTTTGCGAATACTAATGTGATAATGTTATTTTTTTCTACTGTGATAGGGTGGGCGAGATTATGATGATGATTATATTGTGATGTGTGATCACTCTCCTGCTTACACTCGCACCGACCCGAACAACAATAAAACTCTTGATTCTAGAGGCAGGGGCTATATTTATTTTTATAACCCATTCAGTGACAAAGCAAACATTAAACAAATAAACTAGCGAACATAACAAAACAAAACAAAACACCCAACAGTGCCCAATGCTAATCTGAAGAAGCAAACAAAGCATAGAATAGTTAAAATCATAATATAATACTGAATGAGAAACACCACGCTCTCACCTGTCAAACTGTCCTACGCCGCCACCTGACACACTCAACTATCACACACACACACACTCATGTGTGTCGTCCAATGCGACTAGTATGGTGTTGTGCATGAGGCTGGCAACCTCACCATGTAACACAGATTGCTACCGAAACCACTACTGCCCTAGCATATGAATACTTAATATGGAGGCAAACCACACTGTTGGCCCCATGCTCCCTCAGGAGCGAAGAAGAGAAATATATACCTTGAAGTGAGCCCACGTGCTCTCACAACCATTCCTCACATAACCATAATTAAATAATCATAAAATGGACATAAAATAATATTCAACTGTATGTACAACAAATACTCTCAGTAATGAGAATAAGCTACTACCTCGTAACCGATCCACATCGGTATTCGTTACTGCATTCTGTAGCATGTCGTATATGACGACTGGTGCGCCTGGTAACAAGCGTATCGTATATGACCACTGGTGCGACTGGGAATCTCATCACATGAAACACATCGTTACCGAAACAACTACTGCAATAGCATAAAAATGCTTCTTGTCGGCTTGTGATAGACACCAACCACATTGGTGTTTCCATGCTCCGCCGGGAGCAACCAGAGAAACACATGTCTCAACAAAGGAGTGGCCTCGCGCTCTCCAGAAATCTAAATACATATTCTCACCTCACAGTAACCCATTAAATATACAGTAGAATTATGATAAGTAGGCTATCGTGAAATACACTCAATTACTTTTACATTAAAGAAACAAGATAATTACTCTTGACTTTAACAAAACTGGCATTAACACAACAACTCTTTCTTTCCTTTACTGGGGAAAATTATCTTAATCTGCTTCCCACCCACGTGTCAATTCACGCGATCTAAAACTGCATAACATTAAGTGATAACTAAGAGTGTTACCGCAGACCCCTCGCGCCGCTTTTATACAATCACCACGTGGCTCTCCCTGTTGCCATCTTCCCAACTAGTTAATATTATCTAAATTGCAGTTTCTGATAACATTTCTGTCCAGTTTTATGTAGAAAACACTCTCCTACTAAATTTGCCCGGTCTGATGGATGAAATACTTGATACTAAATTCTCACATCTGGATTTAGGCTTTGCGTGCCTAATAAAACCTATCAAACATTATTTTCACTCATCTATCATTTCTAGACTAAATTATAATGTCCTAAAAAGACATTTCCTTTGGAAACACATCTATCTATATCACTCAACATTAAAATAGCCACATCGATATTATTTCCGAATTATAGAAAACTAACGCTAATTTAAATTAACTCACGTGCTCAAGGCATTTACAGCTTGGCTCTGTCTGTCTTCTTCGTCTGTTCTCACTGGGCGGCTGTCTCAACAATAGACCAGTTTTGCCGCTTGCTACCCCTTTTATAAACCCTGGCCTAACCACTCAACTTACTCCGCGCGCGCAGTAATGCGCTACTTAAACAACACTCGCGATATTTTGCTCTAGAATGCATGAAAACACAAATAAAACCTACAGCTATTTAATATAACACAATTCTACACCACAACTTAATTTAAAGGCATTATTGTGGCCTCATTACATATCTTCTACTTCAGACTTTTCACAACCCAGAATGCTTCGCGCACATCGAAAATAATCTGCCTAGAAACAGGTAGGGGGCGGGCGTCTCCTTTTCGGCCCCATCACACTACTTTATCCACAATACAAACTATAATAAACTAAACCCAAAAATATCCTTTCCAAGTGTCTTAGCCAGTTACAATGTATGTGTTTAATGTATGTTTTACCACGTTCTACAAAGAAGTAATTATAGAGTGAAAAATTCTTGAAATTGGCCTTCAGTAATTTATAAACAGCTTAAAAATTCTTTGAATGTAATTAAAGCCGGATTTGTTTATAACATTTTCATTTATGAAATAATGACCAAATAATTTTACCTCTTGAAAGGAATACGTATAATTGACATATTCAACACATTTTAATATCCGAGAAACTTTATTCCCCCCTCCCCCGTGTTGCAATTTAATAGCTTTTTTAGTCAAGTTAGACAACCTTATTTAATATTCTGTATCGCATTAGACATGGCATAATTTTAGTTATATTTATTAACATAAAATAACATTTTTGAAATTTGCTAAAAATAACCGACTACTTCTATTGCCTTATGGTCACGTGATTTATGAGCATAAGGGCGTTTGAACGTGCCGGATTGGCATATATACAATACACTTGCTAAAAACAAAACGCATTTAAAAGTAATTTCGATTAATATTTTAATATCCCTGTGTGCATAGGAAGGATCCCATTGCACGCCCATTGAGGCATTTTGGGAATATGGTGTTAGACCCATATTTTCTTGACCATCGGCACACTAGGGGTGATGTGGTCAGCATCACGCCGGCCGCCTTAACCTTCCCAGAGTTTCTCTGGTACCCATTTGGGGCTGGGTCGGCCCAGGAGCCTTTTGCGGCCTAAAGAAATCCCACATCATCAGAAGATCGAACCATAGACCACTGAGCTAGGAAGCCAGTGCACTAACCACTATGCTACCGCGGCTCCCCCTGTGTGCATAGCTAACAAATAAAATAAATAATGGATTTATTCCACGTCATACTACTCGTTATATAACTGAATTTCGCTAAACGTTGTTATTGCTGATCAGAATCGACGTCATTGCACTCCGGGCAAACCCATAGGTGCTCAGTCTCCCTCAGCAAATGTCGAAGGGTATGAATGCTAATTGTTCCTGTTGCGCACTGGTTGTATACACGCCGGATGCGTCCTCTCATACGTCCATCCCTGCTGGTTTTACGTTTGATGCCAAATTCCAGCTAAAAGTAGCAATATGTTTATGTTTTCCATACCTTCTTTATCCCTTCTTGACTATGTTTAATTTCCGTCTCCGTAAATCAGTAGCAAAAAAGTCATATTTGCTGCAAATATGAATTATTATTAATATTGCTAAATATTTGTGGAAGTTAACAACAAATTGAATTGTTATGAAATGAACGTATATATTGGTATTTAATTGTCAAATATCGGTAAGAAATATTTGTTTGTTCGACTACACATAAATGTCATAGAAATGTCTTTTTTTCCTAAATATTTTGACAAATGCTTTATTTTAGAGACGGTAAATTTAGTAACAAAGTGTTTAAAACCTCACAGAAGAGACATAATAATCTGATGATTTTCTAATGTGTCTAATATTGTTAAATGGGCCAATGCAGTGGTTATCTGGCTGTCAGCAAAGGGAAGCAATCAAGCAACGCCAAAAGTGTCTTCCTGCTGACCAAGAGGAGGTAAGAGGCGCTCGGAAAAAATATAAATATTTTTATAATCATATTAAAAGCAAAGCGATTAAAATTAATAAATGGTATCTGACTGAGTTTGTTTCTTGTTTCTTTCAACTAGTAACACGGAGTAATCCTTTGAAGATGCCTTCTGGACGCCCTTACCGGCGTGCCAAACAAAAGCCAGTTGCCGGGATTGAGGAAGGAGAGCAACCCTCAAAAATTTCAATGTGAGAACTGTTAACACATTTATGATTCTTATTAGAAATGATTATTTTGAGCTTTCAGTACTTTTGTTGTTGTTACTGTTTTGTGTGTGATAAATCCATTTAAAAAGATAAGGAAAAGGTAATGAAGACATGAGTGAAGCAAATACAAATACAGAATATATGGAATTTAATTTGAAAATCCACAAGAGTCCAAAGATCGTCAGAATAATTGTGACATAGTAACCAAGTTGTACCACAAGATATGAAATCATACATATATCTAGGCAGTTATATAGACAAAGATGGAATAACAGACTAGGTTGCTGTTACCTCTCAACAAGTATTCCCATTTTGTCTTAATCTGGGTAGAGTTATGGGGCAGAAGAGCATTCTAGATTTTCAGAGTATTGTGTCAAGAGTCAACTGAATTCTATTTCTGTTGGTTGGTGTTGTTTTATAGATAGTAATTAAAAACAGTCTAAACTGCAGGGTATTTAGTTATCCTAAAAATACTTGGAATTATTGTTCAGATCAAATCTTTAACCACATTGATAATGTAAAATAGTACATATTTTTAGTTACACATTCTCAAACAAGTATTAAACATGCGCAGAAGTTAACATCTGACCAGTTATGTGATGACTTTCTTCCACTTTAGCCAAGAAAATGACTCAGACAATGACTTTGAAGAGCCTAAAACTAAAGGCAAGAGAAAAAAGACAGATGATTCTGCACCAGTGAGTTTATTGTCTTTTATAATTTTTTAAAAACTGTCTATTCTTATTAGCGGAAGAAACATTACTGTGTGGGGGAGAGAGACTTTTTTGTTTTGTTGTTGTTGCATGTTTTACCTCATCAAACCATCTCTTCCTTGTGTATCTTCCTGCCTTATGTTAAATTTTTATTTATTATTTAATTCTATATGTGAGAATGTAACAATATATTCTACTTCAAAAGTAAGTAATGCAGTAATTTGTTTAAAATGTGGATGTATATGAGACCGAGTAGTTATACCTTATTCTTTTCATCCTTTTTTTGTTTTTAATGAACACTCTTACTTTTGTTCTGCTATAGAAGTGTGTAAGAAAAATAGTTTTTCTAAATTTACTGGTATATGCAAAAAAGTGTTATCTCTTTTAGCATTGCTGATGCATACAAATATTTGCAAATTAATTGCTTACGGTTTGCCCTCACGAGTGAGTCAGGATACAGAATGAAAATTAAGACAAAGGGCAGAATGTTAGACAGGCCAGCAGGCCCAGTTCTCAACTCTTTTAAAATAAAACTTATATATTTACATACAGAATAGAAAAGAATTTATGCAAAAACGTAAGTATTAAATGAGTTAATAAAATTAAAATAACTCCAAAAAATGTGTTTGAAAACTTTTCTGAAGGACTGTAAGAATGTCACTGGTGATGGGTAGGACATGCATTGAGGAAACCTCGTGATAGCATTACAAGGTAGTCCTTATTTCAAATCCCCAAGGTAAGAGAGGTACAGGGAGACCCAAAAAAAACTTATGGAGAACTGGAGACATGAAAGGGATGAGTCAGACATGGAAAGATCTGAAACTGAAGGCACCGAACAGGAGAACTTGGCATGAGTTTCTTGAAAGGCCTATTCTCCTTGTGGAACTGATGGGCAGTGGTGATGATGTAAGAATTCCTTCTACAGAGTCTGTGACACCGAGTTCAAAATTGTCTTTCATTTCAAATAGGCAGTTTTTATAATTGAATGTGAGAGCTGTATGGTTTCTCACATGCAAAAAGAAATGTTAGGATAGCTGTTTGAAATGACTATATTTCTCTAATTATTATGAGTATTGGTAACACACTTAGACTTACAAAATATGTTTCTGTGAAAATCACTTCTAATATTATGTGGCAGAAGTTTTCATTTGATTTTCTTTTGAAGCATTTCATATTGTAAAGTTAATCCTCAGGACACTGCAATATAAGCTTTAGTATAAACATTTAATGCACATATTCAGTAGTGCATTTTGTAACTGAATTTTTTAAAATCTCAAAAACAGGCAGCAAAGCGTAAGAAGATTGATACTCATGCAAAAACAAGGCGAGCTCAGCAAGATTCTTTAATGCTTGGATATGGAAGCTTGTTTGAGACTCTGAAGGCTGGTAAAGCATCATTACAGGTGAGACAATAAAATAATGTTGCAGTGAATGTATGTCCTTTGATAGCTTGTATTTATATTCTTCATTAATATGTTTATTAGTTTTCATAAGGTTATTGTTAATACTGCTGATAGAATTCATGCAAAAGATAAAAAAATATTGGGAATTGCAGACACCAGAATGAAAAGGCATAATACCAAAATAATACTTGAAAGTTGTATGCTGATATGGAATGATAAAGCAGAAACAGGAAAATATGGAGTAGAATTCATAACATGTCCAGAGAAGACAGTAGTTCATTTTTAAAAACTGAATACATAGCCAGAAAAAAATAGCCTTAAGAAAGGCTAATACTATATACAGCTAGCAGAAGGAAGCAAGAGAAAAATATAAACATGTTTATGCTCCTTGCAGTGATATTACAGCAGAGAGGGATCAGATTCCTAGAAAACCTGTAGAATTCATAGCCTTTAACAGCTGAAGATCTGGAAGAAACAAGGGTACGCTTGAGAAAAAGTGAATATAGTGTCAAAGAAATCCAAACAAAATATGGTACAGCACTAGTCGAAGTAACACACTTCACGCAATGATGAAAAAGAGACCAGTCATTAACTCATTCTGCCTCGCACAGTTTTAGGTTTTACCAAGTCTGCACCATGGATACTAATTTTACAGGAAGTATTAAATGCACATATTTATGGAAATAAATTTTAGATATGAATCTTTAGAGGTCAGAACTACACATGAAATAAACAGAAGAATTTGAGGATGCATTTTGTGGAGTTATTGTCTTTACCTGACGTGTCCCTTGACATGACATGGATTATGTTGCTGTCATAATGTGGAGTGGATTGGCTGATGCCATGTAACCTGTCTGAATGTTGGGCTACCTTTTTCTGCATGTTGAAGCAACCTGCACCAAGTCATCTTTTTATTAGTATCTTGAAGTGTTGTTTCCTGTTCTTAAAAAAAAAAAGGGATCCTATTACACGCCCATTGAGGCATATTGGGAATATGGTGTTAGGCCCATATTTTCTCGACCATCAACGCACTAGGGGTGATGTGGTCAGCATTGTTACGACATGTTTTATGATGTTAGCCGCTATTATTGTGAGCACTTTTAAAGTTACGCGTTAAGGGGTTGAAATGCTATAAATATATATTATGTTTCGAGCTTCACGGTATTGAACGCGAATTTGTATAGTTGTCTAGGTTTATGATGACGTGTTACGTTGGTATGCTAACACATGACAATGTTATTATTGTACCCTTCAAGCTCCAAACTTGATCCAAGTCGGACGTATTTTGGATTACTCCCAATATAGATTGAATTGCGCTGAAGTCCTTTTTAAGATAGTCTACAGGGTCAGCTATCTTGTGTTATGAATACACTATTGGAATATTAGTATCGAGGATTAAGTTTTCCTGAACTAGGAATACACAGGGAGTACAAATGTAATATTATTTTAATATTTATCTTCGCCAAAGCCACGGCTGTTCGCTACCGGAATGTCGACATACGACTTCACGTGTAAACAGTCGGACCTATTGACAACAGAACAAGTAATTTTATATGAGATTATAATGGACTATGCAGGAGATTCTGATGAAACTTTTTGATGCAAATGAATTCAATATAACTTGCATGTGATGATTAAAATGTACTGTTTTCGTGGACTCTAAGAAACCGCATCTTTCTTTGCTTAAATCCAGTTGACTGATCATCATACTCATCATTCGCGTAAACCATCAGATCAGCACCATAGCTCGACTCAAGACAAATTTGAAGATCAAGTGAAAGTACTTAGAATAACAATATATTGAAAAAGGAACATTCTTCAATTAAAATGTCTAAAAGATCAAAAACCCGAATTCAACAAAACGGTGGCAACAAGCATCACACCAGCCACCTTAACCTTCCCAGAAGTTGCTCTGGTACCCAATTGGGGCTGGGTCGACCTAGGAGCCGTTTGTGACCTAAAAGAAATCCCACCACCTCATCTGGGGATTGAACCATGGACCACTGAGCTAGGAAGCCAGTGCACTAACCACTATGCTACCATGGCTGTTTAATTAAATTATGCAGCTAATTATCATCTTTTTGTTTCCACTCCTTATGGAACATTGAACCACCACTGCTGATAGCCCCATTAAGGAAGCCTATTGACCAGAGCACAAATTCTTGCCATTGCTGGATTGTTGAGCATTTTGTTTGACATGATGAAGGTAAAATCAAATTACAGAACCATACAAATGCACTTAATTCAACTTGGCGGGAGATACAGTGTGAGGATCAGCGCAGCTAAGACAGAAGATCAGCAGATCACATGGCCCACTCAGCATACAGTTCAACAACACATAGCTTAAGCAGGTTCCAGAGTTCAAATAGCTAGGAAACATTTTTATTTTTAAAAATGGAAGACTTGATGAAGAAATTGAAACAAGATATAAAAAAGCCAGTATGGTGACTTACCAGCTGTCACCACTACATCTGAATACCAGTGTGGAACTAAATGACAGCAACCAGACCTAAAAGTCTTTTATATTTGGACATGCGCCCTAATATAACCGACTAGGTTGAACGGGACGCGCCTCGCCAAAACGAGGCAAAAGTTTTACATTAAAAAAATTTAAAAAAAGCTGATATGTAGTATATTCTTACCAGCTCTTTGCTATTGTCTCTAACCAAAGCATAGGAGAGGAAAAACAAATCCTGCAAGAAGAGATGCCTCTGAAAAGCCATTACTGTTACCACAAGAAACACAGTGAGAAACAATGACATTTAAAAAATTGTAGGTACTACATCCTGCATCAAGAATATAGAGAGAAAGAAAGTTAACTGATTTGGCCATGACCTACATACAAGAGAAGATTGGTTTCAGAGCACAGAGAAGACCAAGAAGCAGGTGGATATACATCACAGACATTTTACTACTTGTGCTCACCACAGCCAGTGCAACGTACTTGGCTCAAGAATGCAGACTTGACTTCCCCACTACACTTCACAGCACAAGTGAAATGACAAAAGTACAATAAGTTAAAGATGGAACACTGCGGATGGCCATCTTGAGGGAGCCTAAACTAAAGCCTAAACTCTTGCGGTGGTAGTTTCAGTAACAATGTATTTACATAACAAGGTTGTCAGCCTCATATTAAGCATCTATTACGACATGCCTAGGAAGCAGACCAGACCTGTTCATCTCCTCAGAGACATTCCACTGAACATCACAGGGCCATAAATTATGTTTTCACATAATGAATATCTAGTGTATTAAAATGTCATCTCTTGTGGGTAGAGTTATTACCAGCAGTTACGTTTTCATCATATTAGCTGACAGCCAAGGAAGCCAAGCAAGTTTCAGAAGACAAGCAGAAGCTGACTGAACATTTTATTGTTGCGCTGCCACAGCTCTTACGCAAGGTGAACCACACAATAATTAGCACTGTCATTTGTGTTACTTTTTGTCTTTGCTGCAACGATTTGGGTCAAAATGTGTTATGTACTTGTTTAGTGTGAAATTAGAAGTTATTGTTTTTTACTTCCAGTCATAACAGGTATGTGACACTAGACTGTGGGAGAAGGGCAATGGCATTGTCTTTCTTTCTTATCTCTCCTTGTCTTTTTTTTTTTTTTTTTTTGAATGTGTGTCATTTCTATTGTTTTATGGATACATTTTGGTGAGTGCGTCATGTTATCTGAGCATTAAGTGGATAGAGTGCTTGTTTTGAGGCAAAGATACCAAATTAAAAGCTTACAGTGCCATGCTTCAGTCTGCCCAGTTATAAATGGGTACCTGATTCTGGTCTTGAGTGGGGGAGGCAAAGGAAGTGAGGAAGAGAACACAGTATCTGCAATGGGATTACCTTGTTACCTTTCAAAGTTATCATCCTATAAACGTGATAGGCTCTTAACAATTATTGCTTTAGATTATCATTTTTGTGTGTCAGTTCATTTGTTTCAAAATTTTCTTATTTAATTTCTATTTAAAAAGTGAAATGCTTGAAAAAATTTTCAAACAGATACAGGAAATACCAGGACTGAACATCAGTGGAAGGTCAATAAACAACCTTAGATATGCAGATGATACCGTGTTGTTAGCTGAAAGCGAACAGGAGTTACAAGAACTAGTGAAGCAAGTGAACAGTATAAGTCAGGAATATGGACTCGACATTAATATTGAGAAAACAAAAAACTATGATAATTAGCAAAACAGACGATAAACCCACATTAAAGATAAGCGTAAATGGGGAAATCCTGGAACAAGTCAAGAGCTATGTATATCTCGGTCATATAATAACAGAAGATGGCAGATGTGAAACAGAAATCAAGAAGAGAATAGGAATGGCCAAAGCTACATTCAACAACATGAAACATATACTGACATCCAAACAGTTATCTCACAAATTAAAACTGAGAATCATAAAGTGTTATATATATTCTGCATTTCTGTATGGTGCAGAAACATGGACGATGAATAAGCAGTTGGAAGAAAGAATTGAGGCTCTTGAAATGTGGATATATAGAAGAATGGGGCGTATATCATGGAAAGAGATGAAAACAAATAAGGAGGTCCTAGAAAATCTAGGTATGAAAAGAGAACTAATGAGGGAGGTCAAAGTTCGACAGCTAAAATACTTTGGCCACATAAAAAGGCATAACACCTTGCAGAAGACCATAACAGAAGGGAGAGTTGAAGGCAAACGTGCAAGGGGAAGACAGCGCTATAAGTGGGAAGACAACATCAAGAGATGGACAGGAAAGAGTCTATCAGAGTGCACCACCAAGACAAGAGACAGAAGACGTTGGAGATCCATTACAGCCAACCTTCGTTGTGGAGATGGCAACTGATGATGATGATGATGATGAAATGCTTGAGACAAATGCAAACATCTAAACAGTTGACTCACAAATTCATCAAATGCTATATATATATATATTCTTCATTATTGTATAGTGTAGAAACATGGACAATGAACAAGCAGTTGTAAGAAAGAACTGAGGCCTTTGAGATGTGGTATAGAAGGATTGGGCATGTCATGGAAAGAGAAGAAAACAGGTAGAGGTCATAGGAAATCTAGAAATGAAAAGAGAATTTACGATGATCAAAATTAGACAACTCAAATATTTTGGCCATGTAACAAAACATCTTACTGAGAACTACACTAAAAGGAAGAGTGGAAGGCAGATGTGCAAAAGGAAGACAGTGCTTTAAATGGGAAGAGATGGACAGGAAAGAGTCTTTCAGGGTGCACCATCAAAAGAGACAGATGTTGGAGATCCATTGCAGCAGACCTACGATGTGGAGATGGCAGATGATAATAATGAAATGCTTGGAAATCCCATGTTGTTTTAGAAGAATACCTTCTTCTTAGTTGTACTTCTAGATAGACACATCTATTTGTCCCTGGTGGTTGCTGGCAGGCTTCTGTTCCTTTAAGAATAATAAGAATGGGCTATACTGTCAATTTCTGTTTTTCTTTCTTTCTGACAGTGCTATATCTGCTTTTCCAACTTGTTGCTTGTTTATAGATGGTTTATTTGGGGTTTCTTTCTTTTGTTTTGTAAACTACAGCAGTCAGTTCTTAGTGTGAAATTATTGTCATTTTTTGGTACCAGTGGGTACTTTGCTTTTGTTAGGTGAGTGCAGATAAGGTATCCTTGACACTTTTGTTTAAAGCTGCTTTTGATTATTGCAAAATATGTTGAGCTGTTTCCTCCTTCCATGACAAGTTTATTAATTGACATATGACCAATGAACTTCTATTTGTTTGTTTATCCCTTTACTTCCATGTTGATTCCCCATGTGAATCTTGCTTTTCACCATGGGGAGATTTTGTTGGTTATCCTCGTGATCTATAACTTTGTCTGTGCAAGATCTGGTATATTAATGGAGTCTTGAAGCTTCTCAGATTTGCTTCTTTGTAGTGTGACTCACCTGTATATTTTTGTGGCTTGACATGCAAACTTGTATAACTACAAAGAACACACAAATGAAACATCTGTAATTCAAATGGTAAATGACCTGCAGGAGGAGTCTTATGAAAGATGCTTGTGACTTTAGATGGAAGTGAAATTTACTGTGGCTGATAGAAATTTTCCACAAAACATCCACTGTCATTATTCAATTGTTCCATTATAAAATTGACATAATACCTTTCCTGCCCTTACTTACTTGTATCATTTTTACTGCAAGTTCTAGCCTATCACAAGTTTCTAAACTGTTGCTGAAAAAATATGTTAAAAGTATTTTCTGTCTTATACTATAGTGTTACCCAGAGATTACTTCAACAATGGCATATACATTCTAAGTACTCCTAGTGTTATTTGTCACTTTGTCATTCATAGATTACAATTGTATCATTATTTTTATCTCCTCGATTGGAAGTTACATCTTTCACCATTATCATAGCCCTTCCGCTCCCCAACGAGCAAAGGCCTTCAACTAACTCATGCCAAGACTTGACCTGTCCTGTGTCATCAGCTCAAGGTCTTTTCTTGTCTTCTTCATACCTTTCATGTCTATCTTCATTTCCCTTCTCCATGTGTTTTTTTGTCTGTCTCATTCTGTGCTAGTTCCAAAGGTTGTTATTGCCGGGAGTTGTAGTGAGGATAAGCTCTCACTGCAGATAAAATACTTCTATGGCACGCGCCTCAAACAGCCTCTGACAACCAAGTCCAGCTCCCGGCCTTCACGTGTGGCTCAATTTGAGCCCGGCGGAACTGTTTCCACTGACGGGAGAAGGGGCAAAGGCGAGCGACTGGCGCCTTAAAACCAGCAGCTTCGGGCAGATAGGGCTCGTGATCCTTGGTTGGTAGCTTATCTAAGAGAAGGAACTCTGAATTCAAACCACCGCTGCCTTGCGGGAATATCCATTTGTGGAATTGGCTTCGGGAGTAAACCCTGAGGATAAATCCGGAGTCGGAGTCCCTAAGGCAGTCTAATGTCGATTCGACATTATTCTGGCAACTCCTGCGACATGGCTGGTACCAAACTGTATCGGCTACTGCCATTCCTTTGGATCTACCGGCTGTGTGGAGAGGGGGAACATGCTGCATGGGCAACAGCTTGATCTCCATATAACTGTGCCCAAGCTCGCGCCCTGGAGAGGACACTCCAGCTTCACCCTATAGGTGTCGGCAAAACACGGGAAGTAGCAGTTACCAGTTATAAGCATTTGGCCCAATTGGCGTAGGGCATGGCGCCAGGGGCTACTTCCGACAGTGGGAGAGGTTCTAGGATCTCACTGGACAGCTACCGCCCGCTTCAAGCTGGGCAGCCCCCAGTCAATAAGGTGTTGTCCCGCCACTGTCTGCTTTCCCCATTGGGTGCATGGGGATTAGGGTCAAACCCGAACTGTGGACAGAAAATTTTGCACCGAGCAATTATCGAAAAAATAGAAATAAGCAAACTCTCAGATTGGGATGCTGGAACGTCCGGACTATGTTGACTGGACTATCCGAAAACCAACAGGATGTAAACGATGTAAGGAAGACAGCCATAATTAATGATGAGCTTAAACGACTTCAGGTGGATATAGCTGCACTTCAGGAAACGCGCCTGGCGGGCTCTGGAATGGTGAGCGAGAAGGACTACACATTTTATTGGCAAGGGAAAGATCTTGATAAAGCTAGAGAACACGGAGTAGGTTTTGCGGTCAAAAAATCGCTAACTAACATGGTTGAACCAGGCGAGAATGGATCAGAACGCCTGTTAACGCTCCGCCTGCAAACTAGCACAGGTCCCATCACCCTTGTCAGTGTGTATGCTCCTACTCTGTACTCTGCCTCAGAAGCTAAAGATGAGTTCTACGAGAATCTAGCAGCAGTAATCAAAAGCATACCTAGGCAAGAACAGCTTGTTCTCCTTGGTGACTTTAACGCTAGAGTGGGTGCCGATAATGTTTCATGGCCTTCATGTCTGGGCAGGTTTGGTATTGGCAAGATGAATGAAAATGGACAACGGCTCTTAGAGTTGTGCGTCCACCATGACCTCTGCGTGACCAACACCTACTTTCAGACAAAACCCCAGCATAAGGTGTCATGGAGACACCCACGATCCAAGCACTGGCACCAACTTGACCTGATTCTCGTCAGAAGGCCACTCCTCAGGTCTGTGCTCTCCACGCGCTCGTACCATAGTGCAGACTGTGATACAGATCACTCCTTGGTTTGCTGCAAAATCAGAGCACAACCAAGAAAACTCTATCGTGTCAGACATGAAGGGAAACCACGCATTGATACCAGCAAGATGTCAGACCCTTTCATGATCGCTCAATTCACTGCGACCTTCAAGAAAGTGCTCAGTAGCCCTCAGCATGGTGATACTATTACAGAGAACTGGGAGCATCTACGGAACACCATTCAAAGTACTGCACTTGCCACCTTTGGTAAGAAAACAGCAAAGTCAAATGACTGGTTTGACGCTTCATCAGATGTGATGGCACCTGTTATTGAAGCTAAGCGCAGTGCTATGAATGAATACAAACGTTCACCGAGTGCCAGAACCCTACAGATCCTGAGGGCTACGAGAAGCAAAGTTCAACAAACTGCTCGACGCTGTGCAAATGACTATTGGCTCCAGCTCAGTGAGAGCATCCAGATCGCAGCGCAAACAGGCAACATTAGACAAATGTATGACGGTATAAAGAAAGCACTTGGCCCCCATAAAAGTAAGACGGCACCGCTAAAAACCATCAGCGGAGAGAAGCTAACCGATAAGGGTAAGCAGATGGAGAGGTGGGTCGAGCACTACTCTGAGCTTTACGCTAGAGACAATACCGTTACGCCTGCAGCCCTTGATGCTGTCAATAGTCTGCCAACTATGGAGGAGCTGGATGCCGAACCAACATTAGAGGAACTCAGCAAGGCCATTGATAGCTTGGCCTCTGGCAAAGCACCAGGCAGTGATGGGATTCCTCCTGATTTAATCAAATGCTGTAAGAGCACGCTATTACATCCCCTGCATAGGATGCTGTGCCAGTGCTGGGAAGAGACAACTATTCCTCAAGACATGCGAGATGCCAAGATTGTAACACTGTATAAAAATAAAGGAGACAGAAGTGATTGCAATAACTACAGAGGCATCTCTCTTCTTAGTATTGTTGGTAAGGTTTTTGCCAAAGTCATCTTAATGCGACTACACAAGTTAGCTGAGCGCATATATCCAGAGTCACAGTGTGGATTCCGAGCTGGCAGATCAACAACAGACATGATCTTCTCTCTCTCCGCCAGCTTCAGGAAAAATCAAGAGAGCAGAAAAGACCATTATATATCGCCTTTATAGACCTCACAAAAGCATTCGACCTGGTTAGTAGGGATGGACTCTTTAAAATCCTCCTGAAAATAGGCTGCCCTTCTAAAATGCTGGAAATGATAAAGTCATTCCATGACGACATGAAGGGAACAGTCCAATATGCTGGAAGCACGTCACAGCCCTTTGATATACGAAGTGGCGTTAAACAAGGCTGTGTTCTGGCTCCGACCCTCTTCGGAATCTTCTTTGCCTTACTCTTGAAACATGCATTCAGAGATGCAACTGAAGGAATATGCCTTCACACTAGGTCAGATGGCCGTCTGTTTAATCTTTCAAGGCTGAAGGCAAAAACAAAAATCAGAAGGGTCACTATAAGAGACTTGTTGTTCGCTGATGATGCTGCAGTCGTCACTCAAAGCCAACAGGAGCTTCAGAGCTTGATGAATCGCTTCACTAAAGCATGCAAGGACTTTGGCCTCACAATAAGTCTAAAGAAAACGAATGTGCTGAGTCAGGATGTGGGTGCTGCACCAGTTATCACTATCGATAACTATGAATTGGCAGTGGTGCACCACTTCACATACCTAGGGTCTACCATCAATGACAAACTCTCACTGGATACAGAAATCGACAGCCGCATTGGCAAAGCTGCAGCTACCTTTGCCCGCCTCACATCGCGTGTTTGGGGAAACTCTAAACTCACAATGAAGACCAAAGCTGCGGTATATAATGCCTGCGTCACCAGCACACTCCTATATGGCAGCGAGACCTGGACGACCTATGCTAAGCAAGAAAGAAGGCTCAATACCTTCCATTTGCGGTGTCTACGCCGCATCCTCGGCATCTCGTGGAAAGATAAAGTGACAAATGTCGAGGTGTTGTCACGTGCTGGCCTTCAAAGTATGTATACGCTGCTTAGACAGCGCAGACTTCGCTGGCTTGGCCATGTTCGCCGCATGGAAGATGGTCGCATCCCAAAAGATATCTTCTACGGACAATTAGCAGATGGCAAGAGAACAGTTGGGCGACCACAGCTGAGGTTCAAAGATGTGTGCAAGAGAGATATGAGGGCACTGGACATGGATCCAGCAACATGGGAGGATGAAGCTGCCGATCGCACTAAGTGGCGATGCTATTTACGGCACCACCTCAGATTGGGCGAAGAGAGGCTCACACAAGCAGAGGTGAGGAGAAAACGTCGAAAGGAGCACCAGGAAAATAAGCAGCTGAGGGCTGCCACCTCAGGGGCGCATTCCCATAGTCAGTTATGACTGAAGGGGCTATTATTATTATTATTATTATCATCATTCTGTGCTACAAAGTTTATATTTGTGACATCTTTGCTTCAGTAATAAATCTGTATTTATTTTATTGATAAGTAATCTGTCAAGAAATAATGGCCACAAATTCGGGTGTCCAATTTCTGTTTCAGGTTTTGAGCATAGCACCATGTCTCTACTTTCTTCCTTTCCATTTCTTTCCACCGAGCAAGTAAACCCACCAACACACACAGGCACTTGGATACTATCATTAACAAAAAAGAGACACATAAAAACTGAAGACAGATTACTGAGTTAAAATAAATGCACCAATTATTTTTTAAATGTCTCCAGTATCTAATGGATCCTGAGAAAGTGGCAAACTTGCTTCAGATTCCTCTCTTCTTTGATCTTGATATCTACACATCCGGCAGGCAGGAGAAGGTGAGATCTCTATGGGAGGAATATTTTTAAAGCAAATTTTTTTAAGGCTTTTTATCGTTTTCACTCAAGGTAATTGGACACACTTGATGTCATGTACAGTTATTGATAAGGCAGTGGCTGTTTTATGTTTCTGATCAGATCAGATGCAAACTTTTTAAAAATTTATTTAAATTTGAGTTGATTAGTTAGTGTTAAATAAAGAAAATGAAAATTATTTGAATTATTCAATTACTTAGATTTATAATTTGAACACAGTGACAGAACCTGGAAAACTTGAATGTATACATTGATAAAGAAGGAATGATCTCCAATGACATTAACTCTTAGTATACATGCTCAGAAACTGTGTTTTTACAAGCTAATTTCAGAGAGTGCATTTTTAGACATGACTGCTGTTAATGATTTTGCATTAAATAATTTATTTATTATGATAACATAAAGTGTTATATATCAAAATGTAGAGAAATGAAACCCCTTTGACATGCATCTAACTGAATTGTTCAGTGGTTTTAAACATGCATGCAACAACATATACAGTAATGAATGCAGAAAATTGAAAAACAAATTGTACTTATCAATCATTTATCACTAAATTCATCTTTATCGGAACTATCAATGCTCGAAAACTCATCACTGTCTTTAGAAATCCATGACTGAATAAGCTGTGATGCATGTTCAGCCGATAATCTTTTCAAACAACCATTTGAACACGACACCATTCTCAGACAAGACAAAATATTTTTTTTTTGCTAATGAGCCCTACGTTATTTAATAAAAATCGAACAATATGTCACACAAATGTGAGTATTCCAGCATTTTGAAACAAGGTTTACTGGAAAAGGCATTAGAACTCTTTTATGGGAAGAAAATTATGTAAATAATGTTAAAATCACAGTTATTGACACGGACTGGCCAACCATAAAACGGTGACCAATTATCTGCCTATTTAATAGGCCGGTCAGATATTAAGAGTTAAGAAAGGGAGCGATAAGGTTGCTGTGTTTATGTAATACTAAAGAAAAAATTGTTATAAACAATGACTCTAGTAACTTTGAGAAACTGGGTGGTATGGTTACCCTAGCTGGAATGTTTAAGCAGAAACACTGGCATCTAATGACTTTAAAAAATATGGTGAAACTTTGATTACTTTAGTATTTACGAAACTGGTTGGCATAGTTACTTTTAAAAAGAAATAAAGTGACCCATTAGCCAGGTAACTTAATTATTCAATAATAACCAGTTAACACAACACCTCGATAGCTTGAGTCTATTAAAATAACAGTTGCCTCAGATGGTTAAAATGTTCAAGAAAACACAGTTTGGCACATTATCAGGGAGCCGCGGTAGCATAGTGGTTAGTACACTGGCTTCCTAGCTCAGTGGTCTATGGCTCGATCCCCAGATGAGGTGGGGTTTTTTTTTTAGGCCGCAAATGGCTCCTGGGTTGACCCAGCCCCAAATGGGTACCAGAGCAACTCTGGGAAGGTTAAGGAGGCCAGCGTGATGCTGACCACATCACCCTTAGTGTGCAGACGGTTGAGAAAATATGGGCCTAACACCATATTCCCAATATGCCTCAATGGGCGTGTAACGGGATCCTTTATCTTTTACATTATCATAGATAAATTGATTTTTTAAGAAAAATAACAAGTATAACATAACAACTTTGATTAGACCAAACCTTTATTATTTTCTTTCTTTAGAAATAACATTTAAAATGTTGCATCTCTTTCAGAATCTTGAATTGCTATTGCGTTACATAAATGACATTGTGGAGAAGCATACAGGAATTGAGGTAATTCTTTAGATCTGACTAGATTGAACAAATATATGCCCATTTATATACTGGGGATATTGGGCAGCAAAGAATGTGATGAACGTGACCACAACCCTACAAAGCATATCATAAGTGGTGACTAAGGAGGATGACACATGAGACTAACATCAACATTATATCAAACAAATTGGTACAGATACCACCTCAGCAAGAAGACATGAAGGACTAAGGCAAAGTCATTCTGTAAAGTAAGAAAGTGATCACCAATGGGGGGGGGGGGGGTAAATAACCATGGTGGAGGTCATTTATAGTTGTCTGTTGGTAAAGTGCAAATATAATTGGGTATCACTGCTCCTTCACTATTACCCCAAGATCTTAGCTTTTTTTTTTTTCACCAGTGAAAATGGACCTTGCTGTGCAACAAACAAGCCAGTAAAAGAAAATCCTACATCTGTACTTTTGTGGTGGGTAGGTTTCCTAATTTTTAAAGTTTGCCAGGGCAGCGGCCTGATAAGCCTACTATTTACGATTTCCAACTGCCGTGTGATTTTTAACATGCGCAACTTGCACACGGGACCACTACTTTTTCGCTCTTATCCGAGGAGGCTAGGCATCCGATCTCACTACCCATGAGACCAGGGAGGAGTATGACGTAATTAGGACCACTGGTTCTGAAAAAGATATTTCAATAAATTATAATCCATCAACAGGGATTCGAACCCGGTACTTCTTGAATATGAGGTGGATGTCATACCTCTGAGCCACTCCTATGCATTATATACACACATTGGGATTCTCGCCGGTGCTATGGAGTTTGTGCACTGCGCTGAGATCCTCCTTGTGTGATCTAAGGGAGGAGATCAGAGCACTGAAGGCGTTGTCCGTGTGGAATGAAGATAGTCCTTAAAAACCAAACCAAACCTACCTCTGTAACAAACTGTTACGTGGCAGTCTTTGTCCTGGAATCCCTAGGGTAAGAGGTAGAGGGAAACAGAAATGAAAGAGCTGAGAAAGGCATGGGATAGAAGGACTTGGCATGAGTTTGTTAAAGGCTTGTGCTCCTTGGGGAGCTGAGGACAGTGGTAATGATGATGTAATGATCAGGCCAGCATTTGGTCCAAGGACTTATTTTTTTATTAACTTATTTGTTGCCAGGTCCTTAAGGCATGTTCTAAATGTCTGGAGTGCTTGTGCAATAAAGAGTTTGCCATTGCTGGCAAATGTGAGGTCAGCACGAAGACCTTGATAGATGCTTTAGTTATCAAACTGAAGCAAGCTGTGCAAGATTATTTCACAGAGGTAAGGGTTTTATCCTTGCTCTTGGCAGGTTAGCCATTTTTTTTAATGACAATAAGTAATATCAGACTAAAAGTCCCCTGTCTATGTAAAAAAAACCAATGAAGTTACGGAAACAACAATAAATAAACAAACTTTGCTGCAGGATGGACATTCAGAGTCTGTGGCTCGTATGACTGTCAGTGGTGAAAGCCGAAAGGAAGCCACTGACATGAAAACGGATGTCCTGACCGCAAAACAGGATACAAGAATAGGATTTTGGAATGTCAGGACAATGAACGAGACAGGTAAACTAAGACAGGTCACGGCAGAAATGAGAAACTATAGGTTACACATTTTAGGGATAAGCAAGAGCAGATGGACAGGGGCAGGAAAAGTAAAAACAGCAACAGGAGAAACAGTACTTTACTCTGGAAGAGAGGATGGACAGCACAATGAAGGCGTAGCCATTATTGTACAGAAAGGGATAGAAAGGACATTACTGGAATTGAAACCCATCAACAACAGACTTAAGATTGAGAGGGAGATTCACCAACACTACAATAATACAATGCTACGCACCAACGAATGATAGCGATGAGGAGGTCAAGGATGAATTCTATCAACAACTGCAGAAAGAAATGGAAGACACACCTAGATATGATCTTGTTATAGTAATGGGAGACCTCAATGCGAAAGTTGGTACACACAATACATATAATGAAAGAACAATGGGGAAATGCGGCAGCGGAACAGCAAACGAAAATGGGGATAAACTAATAAGTTTCTGTAGCATTAACAACCTGGTCATTGGAGGAACACTTTTCCCACATAAAGAAATTCACAAATTAACATGGGAATCACCAAATGGTCGAGACAGAAACCAGATAGACCACATCATGGTTAACGGTAGATGGAGACATGCATTACAAGATGTGAAGGTAAGAAGAGGTGCAGATGTGGGAAGTGATCACCATTTAGTAGTAGCAAAACTAAAAGTGAAAGTAAGAAAGGCTGGACCAACTGTAACTACACAGAAAAGGTTTGACATCAGCAAATTGAAGGACCCCCTTACCAGAAAAGCTTTTGCGGCCGACATAAAGAAACGATATCAATTTGCCAAAAGTCAGGAAAAGACATTGACTGATGATATAGACCAGAACTTCAACACCATTTCAACAATATATAAGGAAAGCAGCAAATCATGCTTGGGATTCCAGGAAAGGAAGAAGCAAGACTGGATAACACCAGAAACACTAAACACCATAACGATGAGAAAGGAAATGAAAAGAAAGAAAACAGAAGCGAAGTCCCCCAGGTTAAAGCAACTATATAGCGAACAGTACAGTCAGCTGGACAAGGAAGTTAAACGCCAAACCCGAGCCAACAAAAGGAATTTCCTAGACGATCTTGCAAGACAGGCAGAGGAGGCAGCACTGAGAAATGAACAAAGCACAGTATACAAAATAACTAAATTCATCAGCGGAAAAAGAGGTGCAAACAATATTACATTAGTAAGAGATAAGCAAGGAAATCTCATCACGACAGCAGAGGGACAGGAAACAAGATGGGCAGAGCACTTCAGAGAAACTCTGAACAAGGAACCACCAGAGACACAATTGAATGTTCCTGAGGCTGAAAACGATCTAGATGTAAATACAGACATTCCACGAAAAGAAGAAATCATCACAGCAATCAAAGGGTTAAAGAACGGCAAAGCTCCGGGCCATGATAACTTAAATGCAGAGCTATTTAAGACAGACCCTGAGCTAGCAGCAGAACTATTAGAACCACTATTTGCACAAGTCTGGAAAACGGGGACAACACCATCAGAGTGGAACAAAGGAATAATTGTCAAATTGCCCAAGAAGGGAGATCTTGCAGACTGCAATAATTGGAGAGGAATCACTCTTCTCTCAGTTCCCAGCAAAATACTAGGCAGGATAATTATACAGAGAATTTCAAAGGCAGTAGACCACAAACTGAGGAAAGAACAAGCAGGATTTAGAAAGAACAGAAGATGTGTAGATCATATATTCACTCTCAGGAACATTATAGAGCAGTGCTCAGAATGGCAAAGACAGCTTTACATTAATTTCGTTGATTTTGAAAAGGCTTTTGACAGCATACATAGGGACAGTTTATGGAAAATACTGAGGGCTTATGGAATTCCAAGCTGCATAGTGTCAATCATAAAAAGCCTCTATGCCAACTTTACGTGTAGCATTGGGCAGAGCAACCTAACCTTTGAGGTGACAGGAGTACGACAGGGATGCCCCTTATCAACCACTCTATTTTTAACAGTCATAGACTGGGTGATGCGCCAGACAACAGAGGGCAGTCCAAGAGAAATAAGATGGACTACATTTTCTACATTGGAAGATCTGGAATATGCAGATGACATTGCACTACTAGCACATTCACATCAACACATCCAGGAAAAAACGGATAGACTTAATAAGTTTAGCCAGCAGGTGGGCTTGATCATCAATTTAAAGAAGTCAGAGGTCATGACGCTCAATGTGAGCAACCCTGAGCCCATATCAGTAAGGAATCAGCAACTGGTACAGACAGATACCTTCACATACCTAGGAAGCATAGTAACACCAGACGGCGGGGCAGGCAAAGACATCAACATCAGAATGAATAAGGCAAGAACAGCCTTCTTTAGCCTAAACAACATCTGGAAGTCCTCCCAATACAGCACAAGCACAAAATTAAGATTATATCAGAGCTGTGTGCTTTCTGTGCTTCTCTATGGTGCGGAATGCTGGAGAGTTACAGAGAAGGAAATGTCGAAATTGTCCTCTTTTCACACAACATGCTTAAGAAAAATTCACCGAATCTTTTGGCCGAATACCATCACCAACCAAGATCTGCTTACTCGTAGCAAGCAAGAGGACATGCACACCATCATAGCTGGCAGACGCTGGAGCTGGGTTGGTCATGTCCTCAGAAGAGACCCCGATGCCATCACAAGAACAGCTATGCTTTGGACCCCTGAAGGAAAACGAAAGATAGGCCGACCAAATACAACATGGCGGAGGACTGTGGAGGCTGAGATGCAAAGAATGAACCAGAGTTGGGGCACTGTACGAAGGATGGCCACCGACCGAGCAAAGTGGAATCAATTTGTTGTTGCCCTACAAGACGCCACTAGGCGTGATGGCCACTGACTGCTTTGACGGTCGGTGGTTTATGTTTGAAGAAGAAGAAGATGACTAAAAGTATCAGCATTGTTTCATTTTGTTTTGTTGCTGTGCTTTTAATTATCCGCACCTTCTGTAAAGTGTAGGCAGCTTTTGTTACAAAATTGTGATTTCAACCCTGGCAATCAGTTTATGTGATATGTTAAATTTGTTTATTTATTCATTGTCTAATTTTGATTAGCTAAGATGTACCATATACAGAACTCTTTCAAAGACTATTAACATCATCATCATGTAGCATGTCCTTTGCAGAACATCACTCTCATCATAGCCCGCCTGAAAGACTCTCGATCTCTAGCCAGCCCTCCTGCCTCCTCCAATGTCATGTTCAAGGTTTCTTCAGTGTCCTGTGTTCACCGTCGTCTTGGTCGGCCCCTGCCTCGCCTTCCAGGTACCATACCCTCCATCACTGCTCTCTCTAAGCCACTATGGCGTTTAATGTGGCCAAAATATTTCAGTTTCCAGGACATGATATTGTTTATGAGCCAGTTTTCCTCGATGTTCAGGTTGTGTAGGATGTCTATATTTTTCTTCTTCTTGGTCCACGATATAATTTTTCTGTAACACTGCTTTGAAAGATTCAATGTTTTTCTTTAATGTTTGAGTAATGGTCCATGATTCACATCCATATGTTGCTACCGGAAAGATGCACGTTCTCAGAACAGGGTTCGTAGCGACCTTGAAAAACCTTGAAAAACCTGGAAAACGAAAAAAAAAATTCCAGGCCTTGAAAAGCCTGGAAAAATGGCTAACAGCCTTGAATTTCCCGCATCTGACCTTGAAAAAATATTAAAAATCGGAAGTTTTCCATTTTTCGGTTATTGATGGTATTTTTCGTTAAACTTCAGTTACCGCAGAATTTTTACTTCCCTTTGGGCACAAAATCCATTTCCAGACGTTTTCGGCGGTTCGTGTTTTCGGCGATTTGCGTTTTCGGCGAATTGCGTTAACGATGTGAAGCAGATTTATTTTTAGCACGCGTGTCTGTTGTTACTCGAAAGCGGTAATTTCCTATTACTCGTGGGTTTTTGCTCCGCAGTGAATATGTGTAGTTATGTCTTGTATCGTAACAGTTAGGGTTAGATTTAGTATTAAGGTTAGGATTAGGGTTAACGCTAACCCAAATCCAAACCCTAATACTAAACCTAACCCTAACTGCTACGAAAGGACACATAACTACACATATTCACTGCGGAGCAAAAACCCACGACTGGAAAAAAATGTATTTATAACCTCAGACCTAAGGGCCTTTTATATTTGGATATGCGCCCTAATATAACCGACTAGGTTGAACGGAACGCGCCTCGCCAAAACTTAAAAAAAAAACAACAACAACACCAAGAACTTGTCTCTACGCATTCATGTTGTATTAAATCGTTCATTTCAACTGAGGTAAGTAATAAATTCATTTATAAAACATATTTACATAGGCTAAGTGCGGTTTATAGATAGGCCTACTGTACTTGCGGCCGTAATTTACAATGTAGGCCTATTTACAGTTATTTTTAACCATGGCCAAAATTAGTGTTTGAATGAAATTTCTTGGTTTACAACTGCTTACGAGAATATGTTTGACACAGTTTGAGATGGTCAAGAATAGAAATTGATGGCGATTCCATATCCTATAGCCTACTCTGTTATCAGACGTGTCCCACTGTTCATTTCACCACATTTTTGGGAAATAAATATATTTTGAATGCTTTTTCATTATATTTATGATGAAGAGACATATCCCGTTCTGCTCTGCAGGGTTATAATTAGGATATGCCTAGGCCTACATGTTTTCAATTCCAGATAACATGAATAACCGCCGATACATGAAAGTGGCGTCACATCTGTCAAATCACTGTAATTAGGATAAATGAAAATTACCGATTTTGTGCATAGACCTATGTTATTTAAAATTTTAAAAATAATTTTAAAACAATTTTTTTTAATCGAAACAAACAGAAACGATAAAACAAAACAAACCCCAACAAAAAAAATCAAACAAAAATAGTAAAGATGGGGAGGGGTGTGTGTGTGTGTAAAGGCCTGATGTTTCCAGTTAGATATTTAATAGATTTTCACTTATCATAAGTGTTATAAGGATATCATCATACCTTCACCCTCCCAATTACTATATATTAACTTTTGTTCTAGTTAAATATTGTTTGACTATATTATTCATGCGTTTAGAACTTTGACTTGGTAAATATACATAGCTTAGGCCTACTTATAAGTTATTTGTGTGTTCCAGTTTTTTTTTGTTTTTTAAACAGAAAAGAACACAACCCTAAGGAGCAGTTTTTCCCTCAGAAACATCAAAACTATCTAACACTATTCCCTCGGACACGTAAAAACATCTAACACTATTAGGAGACCTACAGATGTGACATCATTTGTGACCAAGGAAGAAACTCTCAGAGCTGAGATTATTTGGACTCTTTTTTTCAGTGAAAAGTCACCATAGTTTTAATTCAAATTTCATACGCAACAAGGGACATATTCTCTTCTGTGGTAGTTTTTATTCAGCCTTCAGCTTTATTTCAAGACCTGAAATTCAGATTGGTGCATTTGGAACAGTAGCTGAAAATAGGAAGCATTTTCCTGTAGCATTGAAGAAAAAAACAACTCAAATTGAAAAAGACAAATCATCCTGTGTTTTGTGCGACAGAAGATAAGGCATGCCAACAGTCACCTGGCATGATATGAAAAGATTTAACCTTATATCTACTGTTCACTCCAATGATAATATAAACAAGGCAGAAAGACAAATTCTTTAGGGCAGAACAATTCAGAAGCCTTTGCTTGCAGAAAAATACAGCAAAAGTATGTGAGGTGTCGACTACTTCAGCCAACTAGGTGCAAGCTACCCCTACCCACACATATCCTATTTTTATATCATTTCTTAGTTGAAACTGCCCTGGTCAATGGGCACATAACCTACAACACTGCCAACTGTACAAAAAAAGATCAAAGCAAAGATCAGGATGTCAGTATGACTCTTATTGAACCTGCTATTCTTCGACGTAATGTGACACCTTCAAAACCACAGGTCACAACAACACGACTTACTGAGCACCACTTCATTGATAAATATGAAAGGACAAGGTACAAACCAGACTGTAAAGTGTGTTAGGCTGCAGGGAACAGAAGCCAGACTTGCATGTACTGCCCAGATTGCAATGTACCTCTATGCCTGATATTCTGCTTCAAGTTATACCACACAGTCAAGGATTATCAATGATCCAGACAAAGACTCTTGCAGAGGCCTACAGCTACAACTTCAATCCCAGTTAATAAAGGAAGCAGCTCAGACTCCAACTAGAGGTACGTAGCTACTCAAACATTTACAAACGCTCATTGTCATGCCACAGACGCAGAATACATTCAAAAAAGACAAACACGAAAAATAGTTTTTTTTGCATTTTATTCACATTTTTTTTTGCCTTTTATGTTGATATACGTTAATCATTAAATCAATATGTCAATCAAGCTTATTTTATTCATTGACATCCATGTAACTAACATTTTATTGCGCTGAAGTTGAACAAATTCGCTAAAAACTGGGAAAAGATGTCTGTTTTTCAATCTTTTATGAATTTAAAAAAAAAAAAAAATGTTCTTTTTAAAGAAATCTGCAAACACCCTTGGTAATGGGAGACGGTAATGCTCCGGATTGCTGGTCAGCAAAGTGATAATTATATCTGAGAAAATTAGATGAGGAAAATATTAGAGTTTCCCATCCTTGAAAATCACGTGCTGGACCTGGAAAAAGCCTGGAAAATGCTTGAAGAAATTTGCTATGAACCCTGTCAGAAGTTTTACTTTTATTAATTTGCTGGTGTTATGCCATAGGTTCTTCATTTTATTTAACCTCTGCATTGCTATGGCCAGTCTTCTTCTGACCTTTTATCATTGTGTGAAAATGGTGCTTTATTGAAGCAGAGTTTACACTTTGAAAACTTTGAAGATGGTTGGCTACAAGTAACTAATACAAATGAATAGTTGACTTTCCTTGTAAGGAACAAGCTCCACAACCAGATGATATGTCATGGCCTTGAAACTCAGATTCTGCAGACTTCAGTAGAACAATCCCAGCTGTGATGGTTGTCATGAGTTGGATTTTAGTTAGAGTTATGCCTGAGTGTAGGACAAGGCCCTAGTATGAGAAAAGACTAAGATGATAGATTTTTGTTGAGAAATGACAGTGAATGTAGTAAGGTGAGTCTATTGGCTCGAGGGTGATAACCGAGATTAAATCTTCCTCGCCAAATCGTGACTTCAAGAATTGCTATAAACTCACCCCCCTCTGACTTCCTTTAACAAACTAAAGGAGATAAGGTTAAACTAATACTACAGACACCACTATACAGACAACAGTTAAGGACTATATAGTGAAGAAGCTGATCCAGTGAACGTTAAATAAGTTTATTATACAAATCAACAGAATTCATAACATAGTAACAACAATATATATTGTGCCAGGTTTGCACTGACCTGGAAATAAAAAAGAATCAATTTAAATTTATAAGACCCATCAAAATATGAACCCAACCACTCTCACTCATTCATTCACCCTACTGGGAGGAAAAATCAGAATGATTAATTGGTTTCTTACTACCGTCTAGTTTGGTGGGGCATCAACTGTAGCCACTACTATCTTTTACACTACTATATCTATTGTCAGTGGATGCTGACACTGCATGAAGCCTATCTGCACAGCTGCTAACTCTGTAAGCGATATACGCCACTAAGTCACACTCTGCACTGCTATTTAATAGACTTTCAACTCTAAGGGCTCAGAGGCTACCCTCTAAGAATAATATGAGACTCTACAGGTCCCTGATATATTATTTTCCTTCTATCTCACTCCTTCTCCTGCCTTGCTTCTCTTATTTCGTTTCAGCAACCGGAATGATAACCCTCTCTTCTGGTTCTGACTTCTACTCGGATGTCTTCTGAAAAACTATTGACTAGGTGCTAGACTTCACCGTAGAGGCTTCACTGTTGGCGAAACTGATCTTCACTTGCCCGGTTAAACCTCATTTGAGCTTTAGGGCCTTCTGTATTATTGTGACCGAGGCTATAAACGACACACCAATCCGCTTGCTTGGGTTCAATGGGTGTGTATATGAGCTTAGAGCTCCAGGTTTTAAGAAAACCCTTTCACTGAAGACTGTGTCATTATCTCGACCTGCTCTTTCTCATTCCCTCTCTCTCTCTCTCTCTCTGGGGCCAATATATTCAGAGCCGATACCCACCGCGGTACAAGCTCTTACGCCTCTGGCGTTTCCTCAACTTTTCTCTCCTTGAGAAGACTAGCTACCTTCGCCAGCTGTCAGGAACAAGATTTATTGGCAACCCGAACTAAAGGCCGTGACCATTTGCTGTGGACACAAGAAATGCCACTATGTATACAACTTCAAAATACTCTCATAAAATAACTTACTTATTAGAACATATACAGTTGTTGCTGCAGTCACACTCATATCTTAGCACAAACATGTAAACACCCAAAACGAAGACTTCTCCACTATTTCCCCTTTCTCTTGTGCACGATGATACATATATATTTACTGACCCTGGGTCAACTCCTCCCAACTACACCCTGTCTGTCCAGTAAACTCCAGACGTACTGATCAAATACTGATTATACACATCTCGCCTCAGGCATTAAAACATTAGAACAGGTAGGTAAACCTCCCGTACTTAGGCCTACTTTAATTCTGTAAGCGGTATACGCCGCTACCATCGTTTCCCCCACACAATAAAATGCACATCAATTAACTTATGCCGCGCTGGTGTAATGGCTTCGGCGTTGTACTGGCGACCAGGTGTTCATGGTTCAAACCCGGGCGTCGGCGTTTGAAGAAATGTTTACGGCCGGAAATTTGACTGAATAGCCTGAACGGCTCCTGTGATAAACCCTCTGTGGATGGGAAGGAGCGAAGCTCCTGACCGGGTTGGAAGGAAAGTCCTCAGGTTCCCCAGCCTCGCAATGACATGTCATTGGGCCGAAGGGCTGAAAGCCCAAGTGCCGCTGGTTAAGAAAAAAAAAAAAAAAGAAAAAAAATTTATATATTACATCTCTATGCACAGAAATATATATCTCTATAGACTATATTTCCTAGAACTCATTAAATCCTATAACACAAAAATCAAATACTACTCTACATAATATTTAATCACACAGCCACTTAAGGCACCATAAATTTCCTTTCACCTCTACCCAACGTGGTTACACTGCAATTATTATACTTCCACAAATAGAAAAATATTTAATTATCTTCTCTATCCATCTAGAATTCCTACTCAAATAAATCCCAGTAACCACTACGAAATCCATTCCCATATTTTTATATGAGACCTATCAGAATTAAACTCTCAATGAAATAAAATACACGCGTTTCCGAATATTCTGTAAATTAACCTAAATCAAGGATGCGTGTATTTCTACATACCTTCTATTAAATCTTACAGAGCGCACATACGTAATATCTCTTTAATTCACTCATGGACACTGCTATCCTCGACGAAATAATTGATGGCGTTACAAGTTACTTTAGTTTTAAATAACTTACACTTAAACGGCTAAGACTCTATTAGAGAAACTAGATGTAATTTACCTCGCTACTTTAAACTAGAGACACACCAAATATTGCATTTCTTCCGCTCCAGAAACAGACAATATTACTTGGATGCACGGCCGGGAATTTCTGCAGACAAAGAGGCTTCTAAATTAAGAAGCGCTCGTATATATCTTTAATTTACCCACGCTGACCCAAAAGCCCTGTGTCACTCTAGCATCCCATTGTAGCCAATAGAATTAAAGATAAATTCTAAAATTATCCCTGCGCTCATCTCTAAATTTAGAACCAGAGTACTCTGCTTACTTTAAACGTTTTCGGCTACGTAACATTACCTAACCAAGTCCGTTTAAGTTGGACGTACCTGGGTAGTGGTTCATCGCCCCTTCCCCCGATTTACTGGGTAGGGGTTAATTAAATCATGCTCAAGCTTACCACACAAAATGACCGCGATAATTTTTAACCGAAGAAAATGGAATTACAAGACCGTGATTATCTAGAAAACGGCAGACTGGTGCCATTCAGTACTACTTACTTACTTAGTCATTCCCCTTCTACCGTGAGGTGTAGAGGTTTGGAAGAGAGAGCACCAGACTATTCTATCCTGGCCTGGTTCCATTCTAGTCCTCGGTCCTTCAAAGATTGTCTAATGTTGTCCTCCCAGCGGACTCTGGGTCGTCCTGGAGGTCTGGATCCCTGGCTCTTTGTTTCCCATGCTTGTCGTGGTAGCCGATCTTCTCCCATTCTGCAGACATGGCCAAACCATCTTAGTTGGGTCTGTTCTATTTGGGTCTGCAGCGGGTGGGATTTTGGGCCTTGACATATCGTCTGGTTACGGACCATGTCTCTTCTTGTTACTTCAGCCACCTTCCTCAGATACCTCATTTCTGAGGTTTGGGTCTGGCTTTTGTGGGTTGTAGTCATTGGCCATGACTTGCATCTATATGTCAAGACTGGGACATAGGTGGAGCGGTATACAGCCATCTTGGTTTTCTTACCAACCCCTTTCTTGCTGAGGAATCCTCGATTTATGGTCTGAAAAAGTCTCCCAGCCGCTGCTTTTCGAGTGGCCGGCCAACTCTTCTTTGACGCTCTAACTTAAGTTGGACATACCTGGGTAGTGGTTCATCACCCCTTCCCCCGATTTACTGGGTAGGGATTAAGTAAATTACGCTCAAGCTTACCATACAAAATGACCGCAAGCAGACTGGTGCCATTCAGTACTAACTTACATTAATCCCTATAGAAAAAAACCCGCAATTACTTTACCTACAAAACAATACTAAACACCCCTATTATTATTAGAAAGAAAGAAAACACTCCACTTCTTTACTAGAGAGAAGACACAAATGGCAAACTCAATAGTTACAAAGAGAAGACAACAATGGGGCCTGTTGAAACCCAAATGGGGCCTGTTGAAACCCAAATCACAGTAACTCCTCACAATGGTTTGGCTATGTCTGCAGAATGGGAGAAGACCAGCTACCACAACAAATATGGGAAACCAAGAGCCAGGGATCGAGACATCCAGATCAACCCAGAGTTTGCTGGGAGGGCAACATCAGACAATCTAAGGACAGGACTAGATTGGAACCAGGACAAAAGGAAGACAGCTGATAGGATAGCATGACACTCTCTCAGGCTACCCTCTACACCCGAAGGTAGAAGAGGAATGACTAAGTAAAAAAAAGAAGTAAAAACCCTCCTGTCTACTTCTGACGATAACAATAAGTCCACAAATGTTGGTGGACAACAGATGGCATGGGGGATAGGCAAATCACTTCACACCAGTCATGGTTCTACATGTGAAACTGTCCACATTTGACAGTATTTCAAATTACTGACAGGGTTGTTTTGTTTTTTGTGTGTGAGGAATTTGTGTCACTTATTGTGTTTTGTTTGATCACAGGGTGACACGCCAGATGAAGATGAAGCTTTTGCCCTGCTGGCTAGTCTGAACAGGATTTATGCATTTTATTCGTGAGTAATTTTTTAATGTTTAACCTTTAGCATGCTGCATTCTTTTCCCGAAAACTTGCTCTGCAGCTGCATTTTTTTTCACAGCCCCCCATTTTTATAGTGGGCGACTTGTAATGTCTATAGTTTTTGTGTTTCTTGGTCAATTGCTATCATTTTTGGAATTTATATAAATAAATGAATTGGTGAATCTGATGATATAAAATTTGTTTGTGTACATGTTAGATGTGATAATAATAATAATAGCCCCTTCAGTCATAACTAACTATGGGAATGCGCCCCTGAGGTGACAGCCCTCAGCTGCTTATTTTCCTGGTGCTCCTTTCGACGTTTTCTCCTCACCTCTGCTTCTTGTGTGAGCCTCTCTTTGCCCAATCTGAGGTGGCGCCGTAAATAGCATCGCCACTTAGTGCGATCGGCAGCTTTATCCTCCCATGTTGCTGGATCCATGTCCAGTGCCCTCATATCTCTCTTGCACACATCTTTGAACCTCAGCTGTGGTCGCCCAACTGTTCTCTTGCCATCTGCTAATTGTCCGTAGAAGATATCTTTTGGGATGCGACCATCATCCATGCGGCGAACATAGCCAAGCCAGCGAAGTCTGTGCTGTCTAAGAAGCGTATACATACTTTGAAGGCCAGCACGTGACAACACTTCGACATTTGTCACTTTATCTTTCCACGAGATGCCGAGGATGCGGCGTAGACACCGCATATGGAAGGTATTGAGCCTTCTTTCTTGCTTAGCATACGTCGTCCAGGTCTCGCTGCCATATAGGAGTGTGCTGGTGACGCAGGCATTATATACCGCAGCTTTGGTCTTCATTGTGAGTTTAGAGTTTCCCCAAACACGCGATGTGAGGCGGGCAAAGGTAGCTGCAGATTTGCCAATGCGGCTGTCGATTTCGATGTGATAGGAAGAGAGGAAAGGAAAGATGAAAAAAATGAAGAAAAAAATATTTTAAATAATAAAAATTTTTTTTTTTTTTAATTTAAAAAAAAAAAAAAAATAACCAGCAAACGAAGAGTCCATATCCCTTGCATCTCAATGAAAGTCATTTGACCAATAGACTACAAGATTACATGCCTCCAGCCAATGACAGATAGAAGAGACTGCAGGGCTCAGCAACAGGCCGAAAAATTCAAAAGACTAACAGACCACCCAATGTGCCATAGAATAAATGCTCTTAGAAGGAAAAGACTCAAACGAAGTAATTTTGTAGAATCAACCAAACTACAAATGAGAGCAGTATCCATAGATGAAATATCCACTGTTAAACCCATCTACACTGCACACAAGCTTCCAGTTTGGAAACAAAATCGTTTCCCTAAAATGATAGAAAACATTCCTGGCATTGAAAGTAAAAAGAGGAAGTTGAGGGGAACTGCGGTAAGACGTGGAATACAATGGATGGGTTTGAAAAAAAATCAAAAAAAGGTGATTCGTCTTACGAGGACAAAAGACAAAGAAAATAGTCTGCGTTACGGCCACAAGGCCTTCGTCAGGAAAGGAAAGAAAGTGAAGGCTAGATAGGACACATAAAAACTAAATAAAATATAAACTGGGTACTTCCCTGAAGGCAAGAACCGAAATTCTATGAAAATCGCTGTCTGTTGATGACCGCGTGGCTGAACAGAAAGTGACTTCCGCCGCCGGATGTACACAATGCATACTAAGAAACTAAAAAACGAAACCGGACAATAAACTACCCAACGTGATCAAAGTGGGGACTGGAAATAGAAGAGGACAGAATGAGTGGGAGATAAATAAATATGAAATAAAAAAATGTATATGGCATACAAATAGAAGAATAGGATAAGAGTGGAAAGAGTAAAATAGAGCAAGAGAGGAGAGGGACCTCAGACAAAGGTGTGAAAAGTGTTGAGACCGGCTGGTTTTAGACACCCCATGCGGTGGATAAGACGGTTCTCAAGCTGTTCTCGGCTGGCAGTGTCAGAGGAGCAGGATCGGATCGCTGTGACCTGGATGTCGATGGGACCATGGTGGTCAGGACCATTTAAGTGTATAGCAACTGGTGTGGACTTTTGCTGAGCGATGTCATTTAAGTGCTGGCTGAATCTGTCCCCAAGTCGTTTGGCCAATATAGGTTTTGCAGCAACGTTTACATATGATCGTATAAATGACATTGCGCGATTCACACGTGAAGCTACTAGTGATGGTGTACGTAGCCTTAGGAAAAGACACCTTCTGGGTTGAGATGACATACTTGCACGTGTTGCATCGTGTCCGACCACAGGGTAGTGTGCCAAAGTGAGTGGCATTCTCCTTTGGGAGACGGCTGTGAACAAGAAGATCCTTCAAGTTCTTGTCACGTCTATATGCCACCAAAGGTGCTTCACTGAATACTTTTTGGGTCAGAGGCTCTGCTTGGAGGATAGGGAGGTGGCGGAAAAGGATCTGTTTGACAGTAGTACTGTGAGGGTGATGGGTCAAGATTAATTTGACTCTATCCGAAGTGGATTTATGGTGAGGTTTGAGGGCCTCCAGACGAGAGATGGGGAGCACACGTTGGAGAGCAGAGGTGAGAACATGTTCTGGATAAAGTCTGTTACGGAAGAAATCCAACATCTCATTTGCTCGTAAGTGGAAGTCATCGTCGTCTTGGCATAAACGGCGGAGGCGGAGAAGTTGTGAAAAAGGAAGGGAGTCACGACAGGCCCGAGGATGAGAAGAGGTATACAGGAGGTAGCTGTGGGCATCTGTCGGCTTGTAGTATACTGAGGTATTAAGGCCGGAGGGCGTGATAGAAATAGTAATGTCAAGGAAGTTGACAGATACTGTGGAGACGAGGGAGGTGAACTTGATGGTGGGGTGAAAGTGGTTCACAAAGTCGATGAAGCGGTGTAAATCAGTCTCAGACATATCTGTGAGACCTATGCCATCATCGATATATCTGCGGTAAAACCCAGGGAAAGGACCGGAGTATTGTTGCCATATCTGATGCTCCAAGTGGCCCATGAATAGACAGGCATAGCTGGGACCCATCTTCGTTCCCATGGCAACACCACTAATTTGGTCAAAAAACTGACCATTGAATTCAAAGGAATTCAGTTGAAGGACCAGTTCAGCAAGACGGAGAAGAGTGACAGTGGATATAGAAGGGCAAGTGCGTTGGTCCAGAAAAAACTGAAGAGCTCGGAGACCATCAGAGTGGGGAATAGAGGTATACAGAGAGCAGACGTCCAGCAAGAAAAGACGGTAGGAGCGGTCTGCTGGGAGTCGGATAGAGGAGAAAGTTGTAAGAGCGTGATTGGTGTCTTTGATGAAGGAGGGAAGATTCTCAACGATAGGCTGGAAAATGCTATCGAGGAAGTCAGAAATGTGTTCAGTAGGACAAGAACAGGCTGAGACAATAGGTCTTCCAGGGTTTTCGATCTTGTGAATTTTGGGGAGCATGTAGAATACAGGCTTGCCCAAAGAGCTGTCATGAATCCTAAGATGAGATGCTTCGGGAGGAAGATCATTACTAGTGATAAGCTGTTTAATAGTGTTGTGTACAATGCGATTGTTAGAGACAGTCGCATCGCTGGACCTGGACCTGTAAAAAGAGCCATTGGTCAACTGGTTTTTACCTTCACTTAGGTACAAGTCCTTCTGCCAGACGACAATGGCTCCTCCCTTGTCAGCCGGTTTGATGACAATGTCGTCTCTACGGCGAAGAAGGGAGAGAGCACTAGACTCTGCCGAAGTGAGATTGGAATAATGCAATCTACGAGGGCGGAGCTGCTGAATGTCATGGATGGTGTTCTTGATATACAGGTCCAGGGCATGAGAGGCTCCAGGTTTAGGTGTAAAGGGAGGTTTAGTAGAGTCAGAAAAGCGTGCGAAGATGTCGGATTCAGCCTGAGACTGCGGAGTTCTGTCTTTCTCTCTAAAATGGAGCTTCAGCCTCATGCGACGGTGAAACCGATGAACATCCTGGAGGAGATTGTATTGGTCTAGGGTCGGACGAAGAGGAACAAATTTTAAGCCCTTACTAAGAACAGAGCGCGCGCCCTCAGAGAGGGGTATATCTGGGGTGATGCTGACTACCTGAGTGCATGATGGGGTGGAGGATGGAGGGGTAGCGATGGGGGTGGGGATGGGACGGGATAGTTTATGGTGTTTAGACGTGGAAAGGAACTCATGCAGCTGCCGGTTCAGTGTGTGGATAGTGGTGCGAATCATAGAATAGAAAGGGAAGTTGTTGGAGGTGAGACAACGTAAGCGAAGCAGAAGCTGGGTCTGTTGGGCACTGAGGTCTGATAAAAGGCGGGAGTGACTGGCGGCCACTACGCGCATACATTGAAAGCCACATCTGGTCTCAATTCGTTGTAGGAGACGTTGTTCCCTAGGATTGAGTGTGCCAGCAGATGGATGAAAATTGGAAGAAAATCCATTAGGAAGAATTTTGTGGTGGAGGCAGGTGTGAATAAAGTGGAGATGAGAGGTGAATCTAGTTTTCTTGAAAGTAACGAACGCAAAGTCAATAGGGACACGGGATATATCAGGAGGTAGGGAGCTAAAGCTGGTGGTAACCGACACACGGAGAGAGTTGATAAAATATTTCAGAGAGGGCATAGTGGGGAAAAGTAAAACGTCCAGAAAATAAAAAACGTAAGATATGAAATAAATAAAATATAAAACGCTGAAACAATAAAAAAATAGGGTAGATTCGGTAATATAAGGTATGAAGGAAGAATAGGGAAATACGAAAATAAATAGGTGAATAGGATATAAAATACTGAGAAAAGGCGATAGGATAGGATCAGGGAGATAAGCAGGATAGTCAGATAGAGATACGAGATAACAGAGACACGGTGCAGTCAAAAAATTTTTTTATATAATCGAGGAAGTTGAGGGGAACTGCGGTAAGACGTGGAATACAATGGATGGGTTTGAAAAAAAATCGAAAAAAGGTGATTCGTCTTACGAGGACAAAAGACAAAGAAAATAGTCTTCGTTACGGCCACAAGGCCTTCGTCAGGAAAGGAAAGAAAGTGAAGGCTAGATAGGACACATAAAAACTAAATAAAATAAAAACTGGGTACTTCCCTGAAGGCAAGAACCGAAATTCTATGAAAATCGCTGTCTGTTGATGACCGCGTGGCTGAACAGAAAGTGACTTCCGCCGCCGGATGTACACAATGCATACTTCTTCTCTTCTTCGATCCTTAACCACCGACCGTCAAAGCAGTCAGTGGCCATCACGCCTAGTGGCGTCTTGTAGGGCAACAGCAAATTGATTCCACTTTGCACGGTCGGTGGCCATCCTTCATACAGTGCCCCAGCTCTGGTTCATTCTTTGCATCTCAGCCTCCACAGTCCTCCGCCAAGTTGTTTTTGGTCGGCCTCTCTTTCGCTTTCCTTCAGGGGTCCAAAGCATAGCTGTTCTTGTGATGGCATCGGGGTCTCTTCTGAGGACATGACCAACCCAGCTCCAGCGTCTGCCAGCTATGATGGTATGCATGTCCTCTTGCTTGCTACGAGTAAGCAGATCTTGGTTGGTGATGGTATTCGGCTAAAAGATTCGGTGAATTTTTCTTAGGCATGTTGTGTGAAAAGAGGACAATTTTGACATTTCCTTCTCTGTGACTCTCCAGCATTCCGCACCATAGAGAAGCACAGAAAGCACGCAACTCTGGTATAATCTTAATTTTGTGCTTGTGCTGTATTGGGAGGACTTCCAGATGTTATTTAGGCTAAAGAAGGCTGTTCTTGCCTTATTCATTCTGATGTTGATGTCTTTGCCTGCCCCACCGTCTTGTGTTACTATACTTCCTAGGTATGTGAAGGTATCTGTCTGTACCAGTTGCTGATTCCTTACTGATATGGGCTCAGGGTTGCTCACATTGAGCGTCATGACCTCAGACTTCTTTAAATTGATGTTCAAGCCCACCTGCTGGCTAAATTTATTAAGTCTATCCGTTTTTTCCTGGATGTGTTGATGTGAATGTGCCAGCAGTGCAATGTCATCTGCATATTCCAGATCTTCCAATGTTGAAAATGTAGTCCATCTTATTCCTCTTGGACTGCCCTCTGTTGTCTGGCGCATCACCCAGTCTATGACTGTTAAAAATAGAGTGGTTGATAAGGGGCATCCCTGTCGTACTCCTGTCTTCACCTCGAAGGTTAGGTTGCTCTGCCCAACACTACACGTAAAGTTGGCATAGAGGCTTTTTATGATTGACACTATGCAGCTTGGAATTCCATAAGCCCTAAGTATTTTCCATAGACTGTCCCTATGTATGCTGTCAAAAGCCTTTTCAAAATCAACAAAATTTATGTAAAGCTGTCTTTGCCATTCTGAGCACTGCTCTATAATGTTCCTGAGAGTGAATATATGGTCTACACATCTTCTGTTCTTTCTAAATCCTGCTTGTTCTTTCCTCAGTTTGTAGTCTACTGCCTTTGAAATTCTCTGTATAATTATCCTGCCTAGTATCCCGACAAGCATGGGAAACAAAGAGCCAGGGATCCAGACCTCCAGGACGACCCAGAGTCCGCTGGGAGGACAACATTAGACAATCTTTGAAGGACCGAGGACTAGAATGGAACCAGGCCAGGAAGAAGACAGCTGATAGAATGGTCTGGCGCTCTCTCTTCCAAACCTCTACACCTCACGGTAGAAGGGGAACGACTAAGTAAGTAAGTAAGTATTTTGCTGGGAACTGAGAGAAGAGTGATTCCTCTCCAATTATTGCAGTCTGAAAGATCTCCCTTCTTGGGCAATTTGACAATTATTCCTTTGTTCCACTCTGATGGTGTTGTCCCCGTTTTCCACACTTGTGCAAATAGTGGTTCTAATAGTTCTGCTGCTAGCTCAGGGTCTGTCTTAAATAGCTCTGCATTTAAGTTATCATGGCTGTGACGAAAGTACTGAGATTCTGTCTTTCAAATGGCCCATGTCTTTTTCTCCTTGCATTTTGTTCACTATTTTTAGGAGGGATTACAGGAAATCCTTCTCCATGTTTCTTCTCCTTCTATTATTTACGTTTTTTCAAGATGAGATCACGAGGGAGTTTGATCTCATCTGCTTTATGGTTCTTCTTTATGTGTTTAGAATGGGGGTGTAGGGAATTAGAAAGTATTATTCTAGATTAAGATTATAGAGGCTAGATCAGGATTTGCACCAGTGTCCTTTTTTTAAAGATATTGCGTGGCCATATACGCATTTTTCGGGAGTTAAATTATTTGCGGCCATTTTTGCTTCATTTCCGCAGTATAGGGCTAGGACCAATTCCCGGTTCTTTGTCTAGCAGAAACTGGTTGCATCAGAAAGATCTAAGGTTCTGATTGGCTGAGAGCTAACTGCAGTTGAAATGCCGAGCTCCGATTGGCTTTAGAACCACGCCGCGCATATGACGTCATGAAGTCGGCGCGTGGGGGTCTTGATTATAAAAAGGCCTATATTTCATAGCTTCTTTCTCTTTTAATGAAAAAATTGCCAAAGCCGGGTTGCCAGAGTCAAGTCGATTGCCCTTCAGTTGGACATTCGAGATTTGGTAAGCATGAATTTTTGCGTGAGGACTTTATTTAATTTTTCTAGTCCTAGCCGATCATTTAAGTTTCTTGGGAAGTTTTAGTTTAATTTAATTCTTAACTCCAGAGCCATCAAATTCGATCTGAGTGATAGACATGAGAAACTAGGTCCATTTAATTCCTTATTTCAGGAATAGCGGTATTTAAGATGATTTGAAAGTTGCGAGGTTTCGGCCATGCTTGGATCTATTTCAACAACAGGTCTGCAGAGAAACCCGCATCTGCGAATTTTATTTATTTACAGAATAGTCGGGAGCGTGTGTAATGTGTATTTTTATTTGTGATTTTAGTGAGAGTATTGATGCTCGCTATTTATATAGTTACGCATATATCTGTGGACGGAAGTGATAGAGGTATTAATTGAAGCACGTGAGCGCGTGGTTACGGTATCTTTATTGATACGATGTTCAGAGGGACGAGGGGGAGAGAAGCACGTGGTCATAAAATTGTAACCACGTGTTGTAACTACTGAGATTTAATTGATAACCATTATGTATAACTTTTGACGGCATGTAGATGCTAGCGTAAACAGGGTTATAGGTTATTGATTGTGCTTTGTTATTCTGTGTATTCAGAAGATGGAGATGAAATTTATTTATGTTAAGGGAATAATATTTTATTTCAATTTTGAGGTGATTAATCATACTGACGGGAATTTTAGGAATTCCTAGAGAAGGCTAGTTTTAGTTGTGTTAAACATTACGGCATTAGTGTCAGCGTAAGAAGTAGGCCACAGTACGTCTGCCCAGACGGGCCATTGAAAATATTGTTGTTGCTTGGAGTTAGTCAGGCAGAACAAGCGATCTGGGTTAGCCAATGTTTACTTTGTAGGCTCAGGTAGAGAGGGGAGTTACGTGGTGAAGAGTAAGGAAGTTAATTGTTATTTGAAATGTATTATTATGGTTTGTTAAGCTGTTGTTTTGTTTTGTCTAAAACAGCAGGTACCGGCTTTGTGGGAATGAGAGCGGAATTTTGAGACCACAAAATTTCTCCCACGGCAAAGTTGGGGCATTCGCAGAACCGCAAGGGTTTTACGTTAGTTGCCAGTAGTGGAAGGAGAGGAAGAAAATACGTTTTCCCAGCCAGGGGAAGACATTTTCCAGCGAATAGGATTTTTGTGGATAAATCCTGAGCTCTGACGCTCGTTACACACGCAGATTTGGCAGGCTGCCAGCGTTGTGGTAATTTTATGTTCGTTTCTTCACGGCCATAATAAAGCCGACGGCCCAGTTATAGGTACTCGGGCAGGTAATTTCAGAGTGGTAGAAGTCCGCTACAGTTCCAGTCCAGAATCCAGTGGGGTTCTGTTAAACCTCAGTCATCAATTCCAGAGTTAGTGGAGAGAGAGAGGGTAAACATTCTCTCTACTGAAGTCAGCACAGATAGGCAGAACTGTTAGTTTTGGTGAATCATAGCAGAGGACAGCTGCTGAAGTTTAGAGGTGCAGTTAGTTGTGTTCAGGAGATTCCAGGATAGGCTGTGTAGAACCGAAGTCTGTGCAGAGATTGTGTAGTCACTTCGCAGTCGTTCCAGCTATCAGTGGACTTAGAGTTAGAATTTAGAACAGCTAGTTTGGAGTGTAGGCGACATCAAGT
This sequence comes from Oreohelix idahoensis, assembly GCA_024509875.1. Classification (NCBI taxonomy): domain Eukaryota; kingdom Metazoa; phylum Mollusca; class Gastropoda; order Stylommatophora; family Oreohelicidae; genus Oreohelix; species Oreohelix idahoensis. Next base: position 228,590 of record JAMPIV010009836.1, on the reverse strand, counting down.
GCAGTGTAGTTCATTTCAGTTAACCTTACCTTCTTTCTCCATACAGGTTGCAATTGTGGGAGAAGGGTTGGGGTTGATGCATTTTTAACTGTGCTTGATTTTGTTTCAGGTGTGCATCCTCGCATTTTTTGTATTTGACATGCATATGTTTGTTTATAGGTGTATAATAAACTTGTATAAATTGTAGCTGGCATCAGTCATTTCCTTTAGTACAGTAGCTATATGTTGTCTGTACCTTGGTGTTTGTGAATCTTAATGGAACCTTATCCCCATAGGGTAGTTAGAGGTGGTTCGAGGCCATAGCAATTTAAACGTCCGAAGTGGCGAGGAAAGAATCAACTTCGGTTCTCAACCTCGGAGCCAATGGTCTCAACTTTCACTTTTTGCACTATATTTCTATCTGAATCTAATTTTCCAGTCTTCCTTCTCACTAGTGTCTTGTCACTATAGGTAGACAGTCTCTAGTCCTAAATCCATTTCGTGACAAAGTGGGTGCTATCGTCCGGTGAATCATCTTTGTTACGTTCAATTCTGTGATCTTGACAAAGTGGGTGGCGTCGTCCTTGGGATCATCTTTGTTGGGATCAATTCTAGATTCATAGATTGTCTCTGTAGGAAGTTCTGAAAAATAGATTTTCTTTATAAAATCCCCTAGATTGAGCTATATTAAGACTGATCCAGCTATAAGTTTTTTTTCCACAGGTTCCAGTTAGTATAGATGATAGTGGTAGTAAGGTTGTTTATGACTTAGAGGTAATTGATGGCTAATCGAATTTTTTTCTTGACAGGAAAGTAAATTCGGGTTTTGGGTAGCTGGATAACTTGAATTTTTTTCAGGTAGTTATTAGTCAGACTTGGTGCTAGTCTGAGTGCGGGTTTTTGCGACAGCATATTCCTAGTAGGTAACAGTAAATTTTTCTGGTTCCTTTTTTTGGTCATTTCCCCTTGTGGTGAGTTACTGCTGATTTGTCAGGTAAGATGGCTGAATTGGTCAAGCTATTTACTGCATGGAAGGACGCAGCTAAAAGCATGGGGATGAATGAGGCCGAGACTAGGGCTTACATTATGAGGGAACAGGACCGGCAGACGGAGAGAGAGAAAAGGGAAGCGGAGAAAGACCTGCGTAAATTGGAAGCAGAGAAAGAAGAGAGGGCCCGACTGGCAGAGATGGACCTGCGTAAATTGGAAGCGGAGGAAGAAGAGAAGGCCCGACAGGCAGAGGAGAAAAAGGCAGAGAGGGAGGCGCAGGAAAGAGCTGCGGCGGCAGAGGAGAGAAAAGCAGAAAGGGAAGCAGCAGAGAAGGCAGCCGAGAGACAGCATGAACTTGCCCTGCGTTCACTGGAACTGCAGTACCGATCTTCGGAAGGCAGTTCGGCTAACGGAGATTCTCCCGGAGCAGGGGCAACAGACACCTCAGGAAACGGAGGGCCCCGGATGGCAGCCATGAATTTTCCAATGGACTCTTTTCCTAACGGGAATGAGAAAATTGAGGTATTTTTGGAAAAATTTGAACGGATGGCAAAGGCATACGGGCTGGATGATAGTCTTTGGTGTCTCAAATTATCTCAATCTCTAAGAGGACATGGGTATGAAGTCTATAGCAAGATGCTAGTGGATGACCAGAGTAACTTTGAAGCTCTGCAGAACGCCCTGTTACAGCGATTCCAATGGACTCCCCGGAAGTGCCAAACGATGTTTAGGGAAAGTCGACTGGAGAAAGGAGAAAGTTTTCCCCAGTTCGCGGAGAGGCTGAGGAATTACCTCACTCGCTGGAGAGAGTTGTCGGGTTTGGCTAAATCTTTTGAAGGATTGGAAGAATTAGTTCTGTGCGAACAGATAAAGGCCAACATGTCTCCGGACTTAAGGAAGTACCTGGCAGAGCAGGGCGCCCAGCAACTGGACCAGATAATTCTATTTGCAGAAAGGTTCCAGTCGGCACAGGCCGAAGTACTGGGCCAGAAAAGAAAACACCCTGACCTGCCAGCCCCGGACAAAGGAGCATCTTCATCGCATTCGTCTTCCTCTTCAGCTCGCCAACAGCAAGGGCCGTCTCGCAAGGAGCCCCCTCCCAGTCATAACATGCGCTCCCAGCCGCCTAACAGAACACAGGGGCCGACTTCTCATGAACCCGTCAGGAACCGGGGAGATAATGAGAGATATTGTAGGTTCTGTCGGACTACTTCTCATTGGACATCACGGTGCCCAAACAAACAACCCGCTCATCAGATGGCTTGTTTAAGGCCTGTGAGGGTGAAACAAGGGAAGAAGTGGAAACCCTTCCAGTCAGAGAAGTTGTTTTCCAACAGCGGACCAGCCGAAGTGAACGGGACGGGGACAACATGCTTATTTGACAGCGGGCTTACATACCCCAGCATAGTCGCCCGACATCTGGTGAAGCCTTGGCAGATGACTAAGGAAAAGGTCAATATTGGTGGAGTTTTAAGGAAAGGGACTTCACAGTGCTTTCCGGTAGCCAATATTGAGGTGAAATGTAAGTACGTGTCTGGCACCATCAAGGCAGCTGTAACGGCTCAGCCGGCCTACGACTTCATTCTCGGTAACCCATATTTAGTTTTGGGGAACCCGCCCACACCGATCCTTGCTGATGCAAGGGGGCCTACTGCAGGCCAGATAAGTGGAAAAGGAGAACCCCTAATTCACGGAGCCCCGAGCGAGCTCAAACATAGCTGTCGTGCCAAGGAGGGGTGCAACGCCTCTGACGACAGTGATATGTTATTTGCAGAGGCAAATTCGCCCGCCAGCCCTGTTCAGCCAACCGGCCAAACAGTGGTGACGACGCCTCTGATTCAGGAAGTACACTCTTTGTTGTCGGGAATTAGGCCCCCGATGGTATTAGCTCCTTCAAGTGAGGGACATACTGACAAGAGCGGTATTACATATGTCAACGACCAGCGCCATCTTCATAGGGCACAAGATAGCGGTCTGAGCGAGCATATAGTTCCAACCAGCCCTGGAGCCCCATCCGACCAGCACTTTACTCAACCCGAGGAGGACCGTGATCTGAATATCCGTTTGCCTATAAATGGAGATGGGCCCCACAATTCTCGTATCTTGTTTACAGGAAACGACTCTTGTAACGAGGAGCCTGAAATATTGGCTATATTTTCCAATTTGTTTCAAGGAACATTGGAACCAGTCACTGAGAGCTTTATCCGGAAATGAAAAGGCAGATAAACTTGCAAAAAAGGGAGGAGAATGTGAACAAGAAGATAATGAAGTCACATACTTTGAGAAAAAGAGAGCTATCCAGACTATCAGAAGAGAACAGAACCAACCCAAAGACGACTATCACACTCTCGACCGGCAGGGACAGACAACTATTTTTCGACTCAGGACAGGGCATAACAAACTGAATAAACACATGCACAAGCTACGATTGTCTGCTTCACCACTGTGCACATGTGGATTAAACGAACAAACTGCTGAGCATGTTCTACAGGACTGTCCTCTGTATGACCAGTTAAGAAAGATATACTGGCCCAATGACTCAACACTAAACTCAAAGCTATATGGAGTTAAAGAGGAACTTCAAACAACAGTCGAATTCATCATGAGAACTCGTCTGACGGTGTAATCATCAAAGATGCGATCGCAAGAAGAAGAAGAAGAAGCTCCCTACCTCCTGATATATCCCGTGTCGCTATTGACTTTGCGTTCGTTACTTTCAAGAAAACTAGATTCACCTCTCATCTCCACTTTATTCACACCTGCCTCCACCACAAAATTCTTTCTAATGGATTTTCTTCCAATTTTCATCCATCTGCTGGCACACTCAATCCTAGGGAACAACGTCTCCTACAACGAATTGAGACCAGATGTGGCTTTCAATGTATGCGCGTAGTGGCCGCCAGTCACTCCCGCCTTTTATCAGACCTCAGTGCCCAACAGACCCAGCTTCTGCTTCGCTTACGTTGTCTCACCTCCAACAACTTCCCTTTCTATTCTATGATTCGCACCACTATCCACACACTGAACCGGCAGCTGCATGAGTTCCTTTCCACGTCTAAACACCATAAACTATCCCGTCTCATCCCTACCCCCAAAGCTACCCCTCCATCCTCCACTCCATCATGCACTCAGGTAGTCTGCATCCCCCCAGATCTACCCCTCTCTGAGGGAGAGCGCTCTGTTCTTAGTAAGGGCTTAAAATTTGTTCCTCTTCGTCCGACCCTAGACCAATACAATCTCCTCCAGGATGTTCATCGGTTTCACCGTCGCATGAGGCTGAAGCTCCATTTTAGAGAGAAAGACAGCACTCCGCAGTCTCAGGCTGAATCCGACATCTTCGCACGCTTTTCTGACTCTACTAAACCTCCCTTTACACCTAAACCTGGAGCCTCTCATGCCCTGGACCTGTATATCAAGAACACCATCCATGACATTCAGCAGCTCCGCCCTCGTAGATTGCATTATTCCAATCTCACTTCGGCAGAGTCTAGTGCTCTCTCCCTTCTTCGCCGTAGAGATGACATTGTCATCAAACCGGCTGACAAGGGAGGAGCCATTGTCGTCTGGCAGAAGGACTTGTACCTAAGTGAAGGTAAAAACCAGTTGACCAATGGCTCTTTTTACAGGTCCAGGTCCAGCGATGCGACTGTCTCTAACAATCGCATTGTACACAACACTATTAAACAGCTTATCACTAGTAATGATCTTCCTCCCGAAGCATCTCATCTTAGGATTCATGACAGCTCTTTGGGCAAGCCTGTATTCTACATGCTCCCCAAAATTCACAAGATCGAAAACCCTGGAAGACCTATTGTCTCAGCCTGTTCTTGTCCTACTGAACACATTTCTGACTTCCTCGATAGCATTTTCCAGCCTATCGTTGAGAATCTTCCCTCCTTCATCAAAGACACCAATCACGCTCTTACAACTTTCTCCTCTATCCGACTCCCAGCAGACCGCTCCTACCGTCTTTTCTTGCTGGACGTCTGCTCTCTGTATACCTCTATTCCCCACTCTGATGGTCTCCGAGCTCTTCAGTTTTTTCTGGACCAACGCACTTGCCCTTCTATATCCACTGTCACTCTTCTCCGTCTTGCTGAACTGGTCCTTCAACTGAATTCCTTTGAATTCAATGGTCAGTTTTTTGACCAAATTAGTGGTGTTGCCATGGGAACGAAGATGGGTCCCAGCTATGCCTGTCTATTCATGGGCCACTTGGAGCATCAGATATGGCAACAATACTCCGGTCCTTTCCCTGGGTTTTACCGCAGATATATCGATGATGGCATAGGTCTCACAGATATGTCTGAGACTGATTTACACCGCTTCATCGACTTTGTGAACCACTTTCACCCCACCATCAAGTTCACCTCCCTCGTCTCCACAGTATCTGTCAACTTCCTTGACATTACTATTTCTATCACGCCCTCCGGCCTTAATACCTCAGTATACTACAAGCCGACAGATGCCCACAGCTACCTCCTGTATACCTCTTCTCATCCTCGGGCCTGTCGTGACTCCCTTCCTTTTTCACAACTTCTCCGCCTCCGCCGTTTATGCCAAGACGACGATGACTTCCACTTACGAGCAAATGAGATGTTGGATTTCTTCCGTAACAGACTTTATCCAGAACATGTTCTCACCTCTGCTCTCCAACGTGTGCTCCCCATCTCTCGTCTGGAGGCCCTCAAACCTCACCATAAATCCACTTCGGATAGAGTCAAATTAATCTTGACCCATCACCCTCACAGTACTACTGTCAAACAGATCCTTTTCCGCCACCTCCCTATCCTCCAAGCAGAGCCTCTGACCCAAAAAGTATTCAGTGAAGCACCTTTGGTGGCATATAGACGTGACAAGAACTTGAAGGATCTTCTTGTTCACAGCCGTCTCCCAAAGGAGAATGCCACTCACTTTGGCACACTACCCTGTGGTCGGACACGATGCAACACGTGCAAGTATGTCATCTCAACCCAGAAGGTGTCCTTTCCTAAGGCTACGTACACCATCACTAGTAGCTTCACGTGTGAATCGCGCAATGTCATTTATACGATCATATGTAAACGTTGCTGCAAAACCTATATTGGCCAAACAGGCAAACGACTTGGGGACAGATTCAGCCAGCACTTAAATGACATCGCTCAGCAAAAGTCCACACCAGTTGCTATACACTTCAATGGTCCTGACCACCATGGTCCCATCGACATCCAGGTCACAGCGATCCGATCCTGCTCCTCTGACACTGCCAGCCGAGAACAGCTTGAGAACCGTCTTATCCACCGCATGGGGTGTCTAAAACCAGCCGGTCTCAACACTTTTCACACCTTTGTCTGAGGTCCCTCTCCTCTCTTGCTCTATTTTACTCTTTCCACTCTTATCCTATTCTTCTATTTGTATGCCATATACATTTTTTTATTTCATATTTATTTATCTCCCACTCATTCTGTCCTCTTCTATTTCCAGTCCCCACTTTGATCACGTTGGGTAGTTTATTGTCCGGTTTCGTTTTTTAGTTTCTTAGTATGCATTGTGTACATCCGGCGGCGGAAGTCACTTTCTGTTCAGCCACGCGGTCATCAACAGACAGCGATTTTCATAGAATTTCGGTTCTTGCCTTCAGGGAAGTACCCAGTTTTTATTTTATTTAGTTTTTATGTGTCCTATCTAGCCTTCACTTTCTTTCCTTTCCTGACGAAGGCCTTGTGGCCGTAACGTAGACTATTTTCTTTGTCTTTTGTCCTCGTAAGACGAATCACCTTTTTTCGATTTTTTTTCAAACCCATCCAAAGTAAAAAGAGCCAAACTGCAACAGATAGAAAATCCATAGCGACAAAATACATAGAGAAACATTATCCACGAAACACCTGGACCCATGCATACACAGATGGATCAGCAACAAATGCAACAGAAAATGGAGGTGGGGGTGTCTTTTAACCTTAAGCACTGGTGCAGAAAAAAGGCTGTCAGTGGCGACAGGACGATTCTCCAGCAACTTCAGAGCAGAGGCCTTGAAAACTACAGCAGAGGTTATATTGACAGAAGAAAGCGCAGAGAGACAAGTTAATAAACCTTCTACTAAACCTTCTGTCCAATCTGACAGACTCAAACTGGTTCTAACTTTCCATCCTCACTGCCTGGCGGTAAAGAGAATTCTGTTTCGACATCTGCCTATTCTCAACTCTGATCCTGATACCTAAGAGTTATTTCGTGATACACCTTTGGTAGCTTATCGTAGGGATAGGAATTTTAGGGATATTCTTGTACACAGTCGCTTGCGACATTCTAGCCCATCTTACTTTGGTACTAAACCGTGCCAACGCCGGATATGCAAGAACTGTCCGTTTGTACTCCAAACTCAGACAGTCACTTTTCCTAAAGGAAAATTTATCATTAGAGAGTCTTTTACGTGCGAATCCAGAAACCTGATTTATTCTATCATCTGCAAGAGATGTGGCATGACCTATATTGGTGAAACTGGTAGGCGTTTGGCAGACAGGTTTCGTGAGCACTTGAATGACATCTATCAGGACAAACATTTACCGGTGGCCCTTCATTTCAATAGACCGAACCATTCAGGTAATTCCGATATACATGTCACTGCCCTGCGTTCATGTGCCGGTAATGACAAGACTCGCTTTTCGTTGGAGAATCGCCTTATTTTTAAAATGGGCGTTCTAGCTCCCGGCGGTTTAAATATACAACATCATTTTGCATAAATTCTGGTAGCTTTTCTCTTTTTCATTCTTTATTCGTTGTCTTTATGATCTATCTTCTTGTGTTTTTGCTTTGGTTGTTTCGTATCTTTTTATATCTCTTGTTTTGTCGCTATCGCACGTCACTTCCTTGCGAATTCTGTGACAAGAGACTACCGCTTTCTTCCACGGATTCTTTGCATCGAGCTAAGCTAACTTTAACTAGTTCCACAGTTTTGTTTATTCTTCTTTTTTTCGTTTCGTTGGATTATTTACTTTCTTGTTTCAGTATTTCTTTTAGATTTTACGATCGCCCATTTGTTGTTTGTTTCTCATCATCGTATAGTTTTGTAGTACCTATATGTAATTTTTGTCTTTGTCACCTGTTTGTGGCTGACGAAGGGTACAACCCGAAACGTCTCGTGTCTCATGTGAACTGTTATTAGTAAAACTGATTCAATACCGTTTTATTAGTTTATAAACTTAGAGAGACAAGTTGCTTTCTTTACTGATGCACAGTCAGTAATTGCAATGTTGAAAAGACAAAATAATACAGACCTCGATGATCTCAGAGTAGTGCTCCACAAACTTTGTCAACGATTCAAAAGTGTTGTGATCCAATGGATCCCATCTCATTGTAACATCACCGGCAATGAAGAGGCTGACAAAATGGCAAAAGAAGGTTCACATCTACCTCAGCCTGATGCAAGCATAACTTTTGACGAGGCAAAGAGTTTTATCAGAATCAGATACAGAAACAAATGGAATGTAGAACATCCAGGGCACACACAGAATGATGCTTACTACCAGCTCCACAGAAGAGAACAAGTGGTAATCTTCAGACTCCGCACTGGCCACAACAGATTGAGATACCATCTATTCTACAAGCTAAAGATAGGAACTACCGATCAGTGTAACTGTGGCACTGATAAAATGACTGCTGAACATCTGCTTCAAAGTTGCCCGTTATATGTGGTACAGAGAAAGTGCATATGGCCGACCCCAGCTCCTTTCGTGGAAAAGATTTACGGGGATTCAAGTAGCCTCAAATTGACTACTGCTTTCTTTGAGAATATTCAAGTGGACGTCTGAGAGTGTACGAAGAAGAAGAAGAAATGACGATCTTTTCGTTACACCCATCCATCATCAGTAGCAAAGCAACAAACGCCCTCATCAGCAGTGACATTCGGCCGTAATCCTAAACCTTTCCGATATTCCTAATCCTAACCCCTAAAATTATACATACTAGCAATGCCATTCTACTTTCGTTTCCATCTCGGCCATCAAACATATTCTGGGAACCGATATCAGCGCTTATAAAGACAAAAATCTCATCCCCACCGCATGGCGTCAGAATCCAATAAAATTAGAGCGAAAATGGCTGCGTGTTCGATGCCGATTCATTTCGATTAAAAAATTTACAAAAAATAAACGCGGATACACCCATCACTTTTTTAAGATCGGAAACGGAAGCTAACTCTCTTGCAAATAACATTAGAACTTAACATCCGGGGCTGAAATCATGTGTACACACATTCTAATGCTAAAAAACGTTGCACGCTGCAGTCGACATATCTCGACAACAGCAGGGAGAGCATAGGTTACCTTCATCGACGTATGTCGACCGCAGCGTGCTAAAGGTTAATAATAGGAGCAGTTGTCTTCATGTTCAGTAAACTTATAAATGTTGTGGAATTTTTTTGGGGGGTTTAATTATCTTACTTAGTCATTCCCCTTCTACCGTGAGGTGTAGCGGTTTGGAAGAGAGAGGGCCAGACTATCCTATCGACTGTCTTCCTCCTGGCCTGGTTCCATTCTAGTCCTCGGCCCTTCAAAGATTGTCTAATGTTGTCCTACCAGCGGACTCTGGGTCATCCTGGGGGTCTGGATCCCTGGCTCTTTGTTTCCCATGCTTGTCGTGGTAGCCGATCTTCTCCCATTCTGCAGACATGGCCAAACCATCTTAGTTGGGACTGTTCTACTTGGGTCTGTGGGGGGAGGGGGGGGGGGGATTTTAGGCCTTGGCATTTCGTCCGGTTGTGGACCATGTCTCTTCTTGTTACTTCAACCACCTTCCTCAGGTACCTCATTTCTGAGGTTTGGATCTGGCTTTTGTGGGTTGTAGTCATTGCCCATGACTCATATCCATGTGTCAAACCTGGGACATAGGTGGAGCGGTATAAGGCCATCTTCATTTTCTTACCAACCTCTTAATTCATTATCAACTGTTATTAACTGCAGTGCCTTTTGATAACACAGCCCTATGAAAAAAAAATTTTTTTTTGGTGCCAAACATTTTACTCTTTATTGTACATAAATGAGGCCTGCTCAATCCAAATATCACATTTACTTGTCTGTAGCAGCTCTAGTTTTTTAGATACAGACATTTTTGTATTATTACAATATTTTCTATATAAGGCTATGTAAAAAAAACTATTGCTGTCTAGTCCTTTACAAAAGAAAACTGCTTGTTTACTCTCAGTTTCAGTTTTCCAAGAATCTTCCCAGAATTGCCTTTTTTAGATTTTAAGCCACTGCATGCATGCTAGTATGCTACTTATTTTATTACACTTCTAACAGAGAATGGCATCATCTTCAAGAAGAGCATGTTTTCTTTCACCACATTTATTTTGTTATATTTGTGGAGAGTACACTTTCAAAGAAGAACATAGGAAGCATATTACTGTTTTTGTGAAAAAGGCATACTTTGCTTACTTTAAAGTAAAACTAGGTGACCGGGACAAGTCTTGGGCTCCTCATATTGTTTGCAAAACATGTGTTGAACACCTGCGACAGTGGACTTGTGGGAAAAGAAAATGTGGAATTCCAATGGTTTGGAGAGAGCCCAAGAACCACTATGATGACTGTTATTTCTGTGTTGTGAATATTAAGGGAATTAATGGAAAAAAATCACAAAAAGTGGAAATATCCAGATTTAGATTCTGCTAGGCGACCTGTTCCACATGGAGATGACATACCAATTCCAACTTTCAGTCAGATTTCGGATTCCCTGCTAGAAGATGAGACAGCAGTGGCATGTGGAACGAGAAGTGACAGTGATAGGGATTTCGAAGATGATTTTTCAGATGCTCAATGCTTCGACCAGCTTGAACTAAATGATCTAATCCGAGATCTATATCTCTCCAAGAAATCTTCAGAACTTTTGGCTTCAAGATTGAAAGAAAAAAAATTACTGACTGCTGAAACAAAGGTTACATTTTATCGCAGCAGAGAGCAAGGTTTTATTCCATTCTTTTGTAAAGAAAACAACCTTGTGTTTTGTACTAATGTAGGAGGTCTTGTTAACAAAATGGGTGTAAGTTATACACCAGATGAGTGGCGACTTTTCATTGACAGCTCTAAAAGAAGTTTGAAGGGTGTTCTCTTACACAATGGTAACAAATATGGCTCAATTCCAATTGCTCATTCTACTACAATGAAGGAGGAGTATGCTAGAATAAGCACAGTTCTGGAAAAATTGAAGTATTTAGAACATAACTGGATGGTTTGTGTAGATCTTAAAATGAGGATTTTCTTGCTTGGCCAGCAAATGGGATTCACCAATTATCCATGCTTTATATGTTTGTGGTTGCACAGTGGGCTGATCACCTGCTTGCCAACCAATCTGATTACGGAAACAATGATAGATTGTTCGGTCTGTTTTTGTTCCACAAAGACGCCACTAGGCGTGGTGGAAACAGCGATAGATTGATCAATTTGTTGTTGCCCTAAGACGCCACTAGGCGTACTGGCCACATACTGCTTTGCCGGTTGGTGGCTAAGGATGGAAGAAGAAGAAGAATATGTTTGTGGGATAGCAGGGCAAAAGATATGCACTGGACAAAGAAACAGTGGCCGTTGAGGGATGAATTTAAAGTTGGAGAAAAAATATTGCCAATAAGCCTCTCATTGATCGAAAAAGAGTTCTACTGCCACAATTACATATAAAGCTTGGCTTGATGAAGCAATTTGTTAAGGCACTGAACAAAGATGGTATCTGTTTTAATTACTTATGCAGAAAGTTTCCAGAATTGAGCATAGACAAACTTAAAGCTGGAATTTTTGATGGATCTCAAATTAGAAAGTTAATAAACGATCCAAATTTTATTGATTCCATGAACAAAACAGAGTCCCCAGCCTGGTCATCATTTGTTTTAGTTGTGCAAAACTTTCTGGGTTACTTTAAAGCAGACAATTATTCTGAATTAGTTGGAAACATGCTGTCAAGATTTTGTGAACTTGGATGCAACATGAGCATAAAATTGCACTACCTCCATAACCATTTACATTTATTTCTGGAGAATCTTGGCGACTTTAGTGAGGAGCAAGGTGAAAGATTTCACCAAGATATAAAAACAATGGAAGAGAGATACCAGGGACTTTGGGATGCCCACGTGAAGGCAGATTACTGTTGGACCCTTAAGCGTGACTGTCCGGGCATATCACATTCCAGGAAGTCCTTGAAAAAATCCTTTTTGCGTGTTGACTAAACAAGTGCTAGTGATAAAGTTTTATTACATTTTTGGTAATATATGCACAGTAATTACATATAATATGAATGCAGATTAAAGTCAAAATGCCACTGATAGCACCTAACTCTAGGATTGTACATAACAATTGCCCTACTAATATGGTCATTCTTAGTTATCTCAAAAACTAGAGCTGATAGACAAAATCTGATTACATTTTTGGAATCAGCAACCCAAAATTACCCAAGAACAGCTATAAAATTTAAGGCACCAAAATGTGTGTATACCAGTGTAATAGCTGTATATGTCGTAAAGAAGGAATCTGTCTACTACTCCATGTCATACAATACAACTAATATGAGGTGCAAGTTGGCTGGCAACATGATCATGTAAAATAGATTTACCCAGAAATCACTACTGCAACAGCATGGGCTGCTTGGTGCTAGCTCCCAGCAATAGGACTAGCTGTAATGGTGACTCCATGCTTCTTAAGGAACAGAAAAAAATGATGATCATCGTGATGATGTCTATGTAGTAAATTGTTTGTGATTCTCTCCTTCAGTCCAGATCTTGCATTGTGCCATGACTGTAAAAGGTGTATGTGAATTGATTACCATTTCCGTTAGTCACTGATTTAAACACGTATAAATCCATTGATTAATGCTCACCAGTAATCCTTTTACCTCTGACCTCTGATAGGTACCACGACTTGACAAACTGGGAAGTGTGGGATGATATTTTTTTGGTGGTAAAGTCAGCCAGGGATAAAGCCAGCATACCAGAAGAAGTGAGTGAGTTTGGGAGATGTTCCTGTTGCTCTTATTTGTAGGGTTTTATGAAGGGTAAATTGTCTTGTTATGCTGCCCTTGGTGCCTGGATCCACCACTACAGCTGACCTCAAGCCTACACCAAAGCATTGATGTGCTCCTGTAGTGGGGGTTTCTGTAGCAGTATGTTTTACGTGATCAGGTTGCCAGCTCTATGCCCAACCCTCATATTACTTGCCTCTTATGACATGCTTAAAGGAGCAGTAGTTTATTCTTTCTTTGTCTTCTTATTGACCTCCAAGAAATACACACAGGACTTTGAAGGTTAAATGTTCGGACAAAATTCTGGAGTTTTAGGTACTTTCAGGTTTGTGTACTGATTCTTTAGTGGTTAGTTACTTAAACAGTGCCCACATTTTACACTGTGTTATACACTTTTCTGATATTTTTCCATTGTGCTGTCTTTGTGGCATTCAATGTTTTGGACCTTTGCCATATATAAGTGGGTGCAGATTTGTTGTGTGTTTTTAATGTTTTAAACGTTTACCTTGATCTATTCTACTCTTTTCCAAGTAATTACAGTAACAAATGGGTGCTTCTATAAATAGGATTGTAACGGTATGACAAGATTCCAGTGTAACTATGTTTTATATTGGAGTAACACTTGTAACTAGGGCCAGCCTTAGGTCGATTTAGTCTGTTTGACTCAATTGGGCTCCGCGCTTGGGTTCCCACCACCAGCTTTGGAAAAAATTAGAAACGAAGATTATTTCCAACTAGATATCATGAATACTACTACTACTTAGTCGTTCCCCTTCTACCGTGAGGTGTAGAGGTTTGGAAGAGAGAGTGCCAGACTAACCTATCGGCTCAATTCCTCCTGGCCTGGTTCCACTCCAGTCCTCGGTCCTTCAAAGATTGTCTAATGTTGTCCTCCCAGCGGACTCTGGGTCATCCTGGGGGTCTGGATCCTTGGCTCTTTGTTTCCCATGCTTGTTGTGGTAGCCGATCTCCCATTCTGCAGACATGGCCAAACCATCTTAATTGGGACTGTTCTACTTGGGTCTGCAGGGGGTGGCATTTTAGGCCTTGACGTATCGTCTGGTTGCGGACCATGTCTCTTCTTGTTACTTCAACCACCTTCCTCAGATACCTCATTTCTGAGGTTTGGGTCTGGCTTTTGTGGGTTGTAGTCATTGCCCATGACTCGCATCCATATGTCAAGACTGGGACATAGGTGGAGCGGTATACAGCCATCTTCGTTTTCTTACCAACCTCTCTCTTGCTGAGGAATCCTCGATTTATGGCCTGAAAAAGTCTCCCAGCTGCTGCTTTTCGAGTGGCCAACTCTTCTTTGATGCCCCCCTTTCGGTCTATAATAGCTCCGAGATATTTAAAGTGGTCGACCTGCTCCAGGACCTGTTCTCCCAGCTTAATCTGATGTCTTCTTTCTTCTCGTGATATCACCATGGATTTTGTTTTAGAGCTACTTATGACCATCCCTCTCTTCTCCAACTCTTCTTTCCAGACTTGCAGGTTGGATTGGAGATGTGCCTCTGATTTACAATCAGGGCAACATCATCAGCAAATGCCAGCTCTGAAATACATACCTGTCTCATCTTCCAGTACCCCACTGAATACTTTCTTGTTCTCTCCTTACATGCCTTGATAACATCGTCCATGAGGAGTATGAAAAGATAATATCATGAATAAAAGTTAGTTGCTTATCCTTTACAGGACGTGGCAATCAACCCCAGCTTTTATTGGCTGTTTGTGATTTTTCTAGGCAATTTTTTTCATTCAGTAGTTTGCCATTGTTTTCTGAACGGTACGGTGCTTATACCATTGTTAAAAATCCACACAAAGCGATCTGCTACCAAACCGCCTGCAGCAGGTTTCGAACCTGGTATATCTGGATTATGAAACTGCGTTCATATAGTATCATGAATACATTATATTAATAATATAACAATATCTTTATTTATTAGCAATATTTTACATGAAACGTTGCAAGAAAACAATAATCTTAAGTCCCAGGGACCCCTTCAGAATGGTCCTTATTGTGCCCAGCAGTTACTAAAACTGACCCTGCTTTGTAACCACATTCACAAACAAAACACAGTGAGTGTAAACAAATACCTCTACATGATAATGATATAATGCACAGAAACAAGCAAGGGACCAAAACTGATACGTTAGTATATAGAACAAAATAGAAATAGAAACATAAAACAATTAGAACAATTGAATTAAATATCACAAGAACATGAAAGTGAAACTTCTCTAATTCGAAGGAAGAGCATAATGGAGGGTGCCTGTGACCTTGGATGAAAGTGAAATTAATCATGGTTGTTACTGTTTTCTCTTAAACATCCAGTGTCATTATGTTTATTTTGTTATTCTTTTGTAAAAGTGATGTAAATCTTTTTCACTCCTTATTTACCTGCATCAGTTTTACTGCAGGAACTAGCTTATCTCAAAAGTGTCTAAACTGTTGCACAAATATATATATATATTGTGTTTTTATCTTTACCATTTACATTGTATGCTGAAGTACTAAACCGTGGCACATACATATGGTTTTTGTCGTTACATTGTGTTTTGAGGAACAGTGATTTTCCAAGAGTAGAAAGAAAATATGCACATCATATTTTCAAATTAATTACTATTTTTTATCAGATTCTTTTATGCTTTTCACAGATAATTGTACATGCAATACATGCCTGCACAGTAGCTGTTCTGTTTTATCTCACACGCATTGATGAGACAAAACCTAGACCTGTGAGTAAAGATTTTGTCATATTGTAAAAAAAATGATGTGATAATTACAGGAAGTAAGCATTAACTGGATGTATTTGGCATTGTCACAAAGTGGCTTTAATTAGAGTGTCTGAGTACAGAGACAAGACACCAGTTTTGAGGAAAATCTGAGAAGATTGATTAAGATGAGAATTACAGTGAATGTGGAAGGATGAGATTTACAGCTTTGAGGGTGAGAACCTAGACTGACTCTCCCTCGCCACTTGTGACTTATTTACTAGCTACTGTCTCACCACCTCTGACTACCGGAAAGGAGATAAGGTTACACTAAGTTATCCACAGACACCACTATACAGTCAAAGCATACAAGTACAGTATAGTTAAAGATAAACTGATCCAGTGTACATTTTATAGTTTATTAAGCAACAAATCAATACAACAGCAAACAACAATAACGTGCGAGTTCACACAACCTGGAAAAAAAGAACAAATCAAGTGAAAGACACAATATAAAATTTACCACGCTCTCTTTCACACCTGCATGAAAACAACTAAGGATAAAGACATATACTTGGCGGGGTCTCTAAGTAAGAGCCACCACTCCTGACTACACTATTGTAACTAACTAAACACACTGTCCCGTTGACGATGTATAAACTAAATGACTAAACTGTCTCAAAGGCGCTCTAGGCGGTCCTGCACACCTAACTAATTCACCACGAAGAAATGCTACGCTAATGGATTCTGCAGCACTACCTCAGAGGCTGTCCTCTAAGTATGTCTATCTAACCCTACTGTTCCTCACTAAACTCCTCTCTCTCTCCTCTGTTCAGTGCCTCTCTGATGCTATCGTCTTTGCCTGAGGCTCTGATGAGTTGCTTTTCATCACGCACCTCCCCCCGTTAGTATCAGGAAAGGTATGATTTCCCTCTCTCCTCTCCCGGATACTGATGAAGAGGCCTTTTGTAATTATATAAATATTTAATTGCCTAAGGCTGTAGATTTTATCACTGCTGATGACACTCTTCAAAACGACGAGTTAACCTGCTTCGGGTTTTGGCCTACTGCATTATTGTGCAGTGTGTAAACAACACCAGGCAACATAGCCTGTTTTGGTATTTGGCCTTTACGAGCTAAAAGCTCCGATTTAGAGATGAGTCCTCGCTGAGGTATGTTTCCTCACGTCAAGAGAACTTCTAATTCCTCTCAGTGTTGCAGACGTAACTGGGCGCCAGGTACAAAGGGCTCATACCTCCCTCTCCCGAGAAGGCAAAGTCCATTGTAGGCTTAGGTTTATCTACAACCTGCCCGCCGTGAATCGCTGTAAAACAAAATAACAACATCTATACAACAATTCAAAATTACCTAATACATAACACATTAACACCTAAGATTCATCTACACCCTGGTGTCCCCTAAATTAATAAATCTCCCCTACACACAAGCTACACACAAGAAATAAAACAGATATTTCTGCCCGAGGGTCAGACTAAATTACCGCTCCCTCCTATCTCTCCTGCACAAATTACTCGCTGTCTGTTACGTTAAACTCAGACATGAGTTGACCTGATTCTTTTGTGTGTGTGATCTCGTATGCATTACAACATCGCTGTCATGAGAGGTTTTAGATGTTAATTATTAAAGGTGAACAGAGTGAGGTCAAGCTGTATAAGTTCCCTGAGTATAATGGTTTTTGGAGATGATGTATTTTCAGGGTTCCTATTTGCCCCCCTCTGTGATCTCCCTCTGTGTAATATAAGGCTCTTTAATGTTGTGTGGTTGTGTATGTTTAAGATGATGACCGAACAAATGTAACCAGAACTGTAACTCAATGATATTAAGTGAAGTAACACCATTATAAAAGTGGGTTATGCATATAGGGATATATGTATATACAATAATTTATTATTCCTGAACCACACTCTTTTGGCCAAGAATGTCAAATCAAGAAAATCTCTTTGTACAGTATGAAAATAAATAATGTTGGATCTTTGTCCATAAATGGTAACACTGGAATGTCACTGTAAAACACGTACTCTATCAGTCTGGTTTAAGGCTTGATCTTCTCTCTACACTGTTATTTGAGGGTTTGGTCTTTTAATCACTCTCAGTGATTGAATACATAATTTGGGGATGTGTGGTTTTAATTTAATTTATTTATAACTTGTGTGAATGAACGAGCATATGCCTCCATAAAAGGACTTAGCTCTAAAATAGGTTTGATGTTGATATGGCCTCCAGAAATTTCAGGGCCACCCCACAGTTCACCGATGGAAGAATCAAGAGTGCAGCGGTAATATGACTGTAACGTCTCCTCTCAACACTCGTCTTCTTCAGGTATCCTGGCACAACCAGGTGTTGGGTGATATATTCCCCAAAGTAAGGAAAATACACACTATGCACAAGTTGACTAGCAATCAATGGGTTTATTCTGATCGCTCTAGTGTCCAGACAGCAAAAAAATAAACTTTGGCTTTGCGCCTGCGTCGTCTTATTTGTCAAATGGCGTCTGATTCAAAAGTTGAATGGGTGTTATGACTACAACTAGCCAATCAAAAACGCGTCCAAAAAATACCAATTTTGGACCAAAACATTCGTGCGTTTCTCAGTGTGTTCGCTCGTCTGATTTATTTATATCTTTACGTATCTCCGTTAATTATGGGCTGATTTTAACTATCAAAATAGATTATTAAATGGCCAGTTGCGCTCTATCTTCCCATATAAGTTTCTTTTTATAATTCATTACCATTTTCATCTGGCTAATTTTTATGTAATTTATTGTGCTTTTTCCTGACTGAAAATATTACTAAAATAAATTTTTCTATATCCAGCCACTATTATTATAAGGGAATCTTTATATGTATTTGTTAAGCAATATCAGCGCTACCTTTTGACATATCCCTTTTCTTATTTTTATTGTTAGTTATTGAGAAATAAATTAGTTAATTTTATTAAAAAGCTCAGATTAGGCCCATTTTCTCCTACAACCAAGATTTTTCCCATCACTATAAAACGAGGTATCAATGCGATTGGCCGTTACTTTTTATGATTTGTGTTAATAAATATTGGGATGGGTAGTGCATGTTTAAAGGGGGTAGTAACCCTGTTAACTTGGCATAGTGGAAAATTCAAATACTTTAGTTAAGTTTTGCACTTGATTCGTCTGTGGCCTTGAGACAAATTTTCAGATGCAGTAGTTATAAATAGATTTAGAGAGTACGTTAGTTAAATTTTAAACTGGGAAATTTGAACACAGAGACACTTTACTACAATCGTTTCCCTGAAGCCAATATCCTACTGTGCTGAATAATTTTCCAGCCCTAATCTTATTAAAGACTCCTAGGAAGGTTATCAAATTAGCAGAAGTATTTAACACCAGGGTTCGTAGCGACCTTGAAAAACCTTGAAAAACCTGGAAAACGAAAAAAAAAATTCCAGGCCTTGAAAAGCCTGGAAAAATGGCTAAAAGCCTTGAATTTTCCGCATCGGACCTTGAAAAATAATACGAAATTGAAAGTTCGTTACTTTGTGTCCATTTTTTTGTTATTGATGGTATTTTTCGCAACAACAGACGCGACGAGTCTAAAAATAAATCTGCGTTTACGCCGAAAACGAAACCGCCGAAAACTTTTGGAAATGGAAGTGTGCAAAGGGAAGTAAAAATTGTAAAGTTACCGTACAATTTTTACTTCCCTTAGCGAAAATTACCGTACAATTTTTACTTCCCTTTGCGCATTAAATCCATTTCCAGAAGTTTTCGGCGCTTTGCGTTAACGACGTAAACGCAGATTTATTTTTAGCACTCGTCGTAAGTAATAAATTCATTTATCTCATTTATAAAACCTATTTAAATAAGTCCAGTTTATAGATAGACCTACTGTACTTGCGTCTGTATTTCACCACAGTTTTTGGAAATAAATATATTTTTAATGCTTTTTTATTATATTTATGATGAAAAGACTTATCCCGTTCTACCTCTGAAGGGTTATAGGCTAATTAGGATAGGCCTAGGCCTACATGTTTTCAATTTCAGATAACATGAATAACCTCCGATACACGAAAGTGGCATCACATCTGTCAAATCACTGTAATTAGGATAAATGAAAATCAGCAATTTTGTGGATAGGCCTATGTTATTTAAAATTTTTTAAGAAAATTAAATTAAATTAAAAAAAAAAATCTAAACAAACAAAACCCAACAAAAATAGTAAGGGGGGGGGGGAGGGTGTAAAGGTCTCCAGTTAGATATTTAATAGATTTTCACTTATCATAAGTATTACCCTCCCAATTACTATATATATTACCTTTTGTTCTAGTTAAATATTGTTTGACTATTATGTATGCGTTTAGAATTTTGAATTGGTAAATATACATAGCTTAGGCCTACTCATAAGTTATTTGTGTTCCGTTTTTTTTTTTTTAAACTAACACTACAAGGAGACCTACAGATGTGACATCATTTGTGACCAAGGAAAAAAACTCTTGAGAGCTGAGATTATTTGGACTCTTTTTTTTTTTTCAGTGAAAAGTCACCATAGTTTTAATTCAAATTTCATACGCAACAAGGGACATATTCTCTTCTGTGGTAGTTTTGATTCAGCCTTCAGCTTTATTTCAAGACCTGAAATTCAGATTGGTGCATTTGGAACAGTAGCGGAAAATAGGAAGCATTTTCCTGTAGCACTGAAGAAAAAAACAACTCAAATTGAAAAAGACAAATCATCCTGTGTTTTGTGCGACAGAAGATAAGGCATGCCGACAGTCACCTGGCATGATACGAAAAGATTTAACCTTATATCCACTGTTCACTCCAATGATAATATAAACAAGACAGTTAGAAAGACAAATTCTTTAGGGCAGAACAATTCAGAAGCCAGTGCTTGCAGAAAAATACAGCAAAAGTATGGGAGGTGTGGAAACTTCAGCCAACTAGGTGCAAGCTACCCCTACCCACACAGATCCTATTTTTATATTATTTCTTAGTTGAAACTGCCCTGGTCAATGGGCACATAACCTACAACACTGCCAACTCTACAAAAGAAGATCAAAGCGAAGATCAGGATGTCAGTATGACTCTTATTGAACCTGCTATTCTTCGACGCAATGTGACACCTTGAAAACCACAGGTCACAACAACACGACTTACTGAGCACCACTTCATTGATAAATATGAAAGGGCAAAGTACAAACCAGACTGTAAAGTGTGTAAGGCTGCAGGGAACAGAAGCCAGACTTGCATGTACTGCCCAGATTGCAATGTACCTCTATGCCTGATACCCTGCTTCAAGTTATACCACACAGTCAAGGATTATCAACGTGGATCGTTGACAAAGACTCTTGCAGAGGCCTACAGCTACAACTTCAACCCCAGTTAATAAAAAAAGCAGCTCAGACTCCAACTAGAGGTACTTAACTACTCAAACATTTACAAACGCTCATTGTCAGATGCCACAGACGCAGAATACATTCAAAAAAGACAAACACGAAAAATACAGTTTTTTAAAAACATTTTATTCCAATTTTATTAGCCTTTTATGTTGATATACGTGGTTAATCGTTAAATCAATACGTCAATCAAGCTTATTTTATTCATTACCATCCATGTCACTAACATTTTATTGCGCTGATGTTGAACAAATTCACTAAAAACTTGGAAAAGATGTCTGTTTTTCAATCTTTTATGAATTTAAAAAAAAAAAAAGTTCTTTTTAAAGAAATCTGCAAACACCCTTGGTAATGGGAGACGGTAATGCTCCGGATCGCTGGTCAGCAAAGTGATAATTATATCGGAGAAAATTAGATGAGAAAAATATTAGAGTTTCCCATCCTTGAAAATCACGTGCTGGACCTGGAAAAACCTGGAAAAAGCCTGGAATTTGCTTGAAGAAATTTGCTATGAACCCTGTTAACACACATACACATACACTATCTATGTTAATATTAAACCCACTTCACCCCTTGTCTTCTGACTACATTACCAAATAGCACAACTTATTAACACACAAACCACATGCGTGTATTCACTACAGATTATCATAATCAAATGCTGTTACTCGGCCCTCTTTATTACATTACACAGAGCTCTCATCTAACTTAGCACATAACCTCATACAGTTAATTTTCTCAAAGCCCGCGCCACTAATCATAGATACTGCTAGCTTATACATAGTATAATTCTAGACAAACTTTCACTCCCCTGGCTCTAGTTTTGTATAAGTCTGCAATTGATGGCAACTCCTGACTAATAAAAATTTAATTCAATCCCAGAAGAAAACTTACTGGTGAAGGTTGTCTGAGTAATCCTAACGCCATAAAGAATAACCCAGAATTAATAACTAACGAACTCGACCGCCTAAGAATAATTAAAGAAACAAAATAATAAAATGGAACAAAAAAATTAGGCGAGTTGAAAACACAATACAGTAGAACTCCATTTATCCGACCCCCATGGGACCGTGCATCGTTCGGATAATCAAATGTTCGGATAATTGGATTACATAATGTATCGAGTACATGTACACATATTTCTAAAAATAATTAACCATCACAAGGAAAATACACTGTAAAACATATTTACTTGTACTGTAATAATAATACCCACACTGTATTAGATCACTGTATCACCAAAATCTTTCATTACACTGCAGTGCATGTACTACTTGTATTAATTATTTTTTTTAAGAAAGAGAAATGTTTTCAAAATAACATTACAAACGATTCAAAACCAGGCGCAACTTATGTATACATGTACTTGCACAGATGTAGCCCACTATTTAAAATAATGAGGAATCCTCTTTTGCACCAAACTGGATTGTCTCCTTTTGGCTGCTAAGTCCCGCATTCTCTTCAACAGCAGAAACTGTGTAGGACAGCTGTCATCTTCTTGCTCGTACCAAGCCATCGCTGTTTCTAATGCTATAAAGGCCTCTTCAGGACTTGGACAACGTTTTGGGTTTTCTTCATAATCTACATCATGTACTTCTGAGGAGTCTTCATCATCGGTCACTACATGTATTTGGTTTTCTTCTTGCACAAAAGACAAAATTTCTTCGTCATTCAAAAACTGAAAACCAGAATCATTATCATTTTCTAGCCACATGTGTGCATCATCTTTGTCACAGTCCGAAAATCCGGGCATTGCTTGAAACAGTTCCACAACTTTATTTATACAATCATCACTTGTGTCCACTGCAGTAGTTTCATTTTCTCCTTTTTTTCCAAGCAATCTATTCCAAGCCTTGTTGAGATTATCTTGTGACAGGGTGGTCCAAGCATCAGCTAACATATATCAGCAGTCTTTGAGATTAATCTTTTTGGAAAACGCCACCACACTTTCTTCATCTTCAGCCAACAATAAACGACGCAGGACTTCCTTCTTGTACATCTTTTTAAGCTTTGCAATAACACCCTGATCCATTGGTTGAATCAGTGCTGTTACATTGGGAGGCAGAAAAATTACTTTAAAATTTGCATCTACTGCATTCAATGTATCCGTCTCTGGATGAGATGGTACATTGTCCAGTAGAAAAATTACTTTTCCAGTTTTCTTTTCTTGTTCTCTCAACCTCTTCACATTTGGGATGAACTGATTTGTATACCAATCAAGAAATATTTCACTATTCATCCAAGCACTCTTCTGTGCTTTGTAGCACAATGGGAGATGTCACATTCTTCAAACAACGTGGTTTTTTTGGATTTTCTGATCATTAGCACCCAGTAAACGATGACTTCCACTGGCATTCGCGGCTACCAAAATTGTTACTCTCTCTTTGCACTTTTTAAACCCAGGGGCAGCTGTTTCGTGCTGAGATGCAAGTGATTTTTGAGGCAATGATTTCCAGTATAAGCAGTCTCATCGGCATTATACACATCATCGAGGGAATAACCTTCTTCTTCCAAAAAAGCCAAGAATGTTTCTTTAAAATTTTCAGCGGCAGTTGCAGCGCTAGATAAAGATTCCCCTTGAATCTCCAATTCTCATATGCCATGACGAGATTTAAAGTTTCTTAATGATCCCTGGCTAGCCTTAAAGTCAGGAGGACCGTCAAGTTGATTGTTGAACTGTAGTGCCTTTTCAAACAATAGAGAGCCAGAGATAGGTTCCCCTTTGCTTCTTCTTTGCACAAACCATATATACAAAGCCTCTTCCAATTTCAAATCTTTCGCATTTCTCATGGTTTTACGTTTCTTCGACCCATTTTCCCTATCCAATTTCGATGCAAAACTCATAATTTTATCCTTGTTACTTTTGATGTCAGAGACGGTAGCTTTCCCATCAATGAAAATCCTCGCAAGTGAAGACACAGTTTCACCTTTTCCTAGTCTCTTGATAATTTCTGTTTTCGTTTCAATTGACAAAACATTGCGGTTCCTTTTATATGCTTTAGGCATACTGGAAGATGCCATATCGCACAGAGAAATACTTGTACACCAAAATTATTCTGCTGTAGTAGCAGACACAATTATTTTAAGTTGAACTGTCTGTTTAGCCAGTGTTCTGCCTAGAAAGCACACGTACACTGGATTGGTAAACCAGATATTAACTGACTTTATGATCTAACTGACTTCCTGTACGTAAGCGACCGACCATTATCCCATCCCATCCTCTACAAATTGTTCGCACACATTTGAAGCTTGCAGCATCAAAAGATTCAGAAATGTAGTCTAACGTGACTGGTGGCGCCTGATTTTTTTTTTTCTGGAAAAAGTGTTCGGATAATTAAGGTTCGGATAAATGGAGTTCTACTGTAACAGTAACTCATCACAGGCATTTGGGGAGAAGCAGTCTGATCAATCTGATTGCTTGCCATTTTCACATTTGCAATGTGGCCACTGCTAAACACAAGTGGCATTTACAAGCCACACATGAGTGAAATAAAGAATAAGAAACCAGATAGTATCGTGACTGTCCATATCTTCTCTGTACACTCTCAGACGTCAACTTGAATGTGTTCAAAGAAGGAAGTGGTTAGCTTGAGCCTGTTTGTATCACTATAAAGTTTTTCCGGGAATGGTACTGGTGACGGCCATATGCACTTTCTCTGTTCCGCAAGTGTTGGGCATCTTTGACACAGATGTTTGGCAATCATTTTATCAGTGCCACAGTTACACCAGTACACATCTAGTTCCTATCTTTAGCTTGTTGAAAAGATGGTATCCCAATATGTTGTGGCCTGTGCACAGTCTGAAGATTACCACTTGTTTTCTTTTACTGAGCTGGTAACAGGGTTCGTAGCGACCTGGAAAAACCTTGAAAAACCTGGAAAACGAAAAAAAAATTCCAGGCCTTGAAAAGCCTGGAAAAATGGCTAAAAGCCTTGAATTTTCCGCATCGGACCTGGGGAAAAAAATAAAAATCGGAAGTCTTACGCTTTTCGTCCATTTTTCTGTTATTGATGGTATTTTTCGTTAAACTTCAGTTACCGTAGAATTTTTAAACGTCCCTTTGCGCACTAAATCCATTTCCAGACGTTTTCGGGAGTTTGCGTTTTCAGAGGTTTGCGTTTATGACGTGAACGCACAAATTTATATTTAGCGGAAGCATCTGTTCCTTCGAATCAAACATCGCCACCTTTTAAAGTCGAGACTTTGATATTTTGACAGCATCCTTCACTCTTCAATTTATTATTTAGAAACATGCCTGGTTGTAACTTTCAGCATCAATGTGCCAAGTTATAAAACATGGATAGCGCCTGGAAAAACTGCAAATTACGCAAGTTGCACCATGTGTAAAAAAGAAATATGTTTGATGGGAGAAAGTGCAGTAAAGTCGCATGTTACTGGAAAAAAACACCAACAACTTGTCTCTGCACATTCAAGTTGTATTAAATCGTTCGTTTCAACTGAGGTAAGTAATAAATTTATTTATCTCATTTATAAAACATATTTAAATAAGTCCAATTTATAGATAGGCCTACTGTATTTGCGTTTTTAATTTACAATAGTATTTAGGCTACAGTTTTATTTTTAACCATGGCCAAAATTATAGTGTTTGAATGAAATTTCTTAGTTTACGACTGTTTACGGGAACATCTTTGACACAGTTTAAGATTGTCAGGAATAGAAATTGATGGCGATTCCATATCCTATACCTTGTTATCAGACCCATGTCCCACTGTTCATTCTTTGGAAATAAATATATTTTGAATGCTTTTTTTTTTAATGACAGCTTAGAGAGACATATCTCGTTCAACTTCTGAAGGATTAGGGGCCTATAATTAGGATAGGCCTACATGTTTTCAATTCCAGATAACATGAATAACCGCTGGTTCATGAAAGTGCCATCACTTCTGTTAAATCACTGTAATTAGGATGCATGAAAATTAGCCTACCAATTTTGTGCATAGTATAGGCCTAGGCTATGTTATTTTAAAAATAAATAGGTAAATAAGTAAAATTAAATAAAATTTTTAAAAATATCTAAACAAACAAACGAGACAAAACAAAACCCAACAAAAACACCAAACAAATATAGTAAAGATGGGTTGGGGGGGGGGTTGTTGCGGACTCTCGGGACCCCCGTGTGTTATGGGTGCTTCGATGGCTTCTAGTATTTGAGGATGACCAAGTTATTATATGCGTATTCAGTTTATAGAGTCAAAGTCCCTCGGGTTCTTATCACTTTTGTAGGATTCCGTAATACTGTCCGTTGGTATCGATAATGTCTGCTTTATCCCTTGTGATACATTCTGTGCTAAATATGTTTCATATTAAATATTCGACCCTTGACTGACCTGTATTAGTCTCTTGTCTTATTGATTATATTGGCAGTGTGAGATGCAGCGTGTTAAGACATTAATCATCACTGGTCATCATCAGTTGAAGATGAATAGCATTTAACTCAACTCCGAATACGATAGTTGATAAGACTGTGATTTTGACGACTCAAAATATTTAATTAGTAATTTCATACCATGAGCAGACACCAACTACATGGGAACAAAAGTCACATCACATTCATATACGATCTGTAAGAGTTCTCATTATTTCATAAGCACATGTTCACAATCTCTATCTAGAGTTCTGGTTAGAGGTCAGTTCCTTTTAACGGCCAATGTCCTTTGGCATAAATTCAGAGGCTAACTAGACTTACTCCCGTCGCTAGTTTATACAATAGCCTGTTGCACTAGACTTAACTATCCTGCTAGTTTTGCAATACACTTATTATGCTAGGCTTACGTCTACTGCTAGTCGTTTAATATCCGTTACACTAGGCTTACACTTGCCGCTAGCTGTACAATATCCATCTATACTAGTCTTACACTATTGCTAGTAACATAATGTTCCTTTGGCATACCACGCCGGGCTAATCTGCCATAATTATGCAAACTGCGTTATTGATACGACGACTTACGTTTGGTTCAAGAAATACACTGCTCAAATGGCTTCCCAGCCACACAATTAAAAAGTGGTTGTACCACACAATATCAGTGGCAATGGCCACACTTCTGAAACACACTGCCGTTCGGGTCAAAACCCACAAGTCGAATATATAGTGGCAATGGCCACACATGCCATACGCTGCCGTTGGGGCCGAAGCCCACACGTCGAATGACCTTACAAAGACATACGCGTCATGCATAGTGATATGCATACTTGTCGTTACTATATTCAATTGCGATGTTCCATGGTGCAGCAATTCGAGTCGGCCAAACTCAAATGCCTGCACACATGCAACAATCATCGACATCGGTCGATGAGATATATCTCTATTCGTTTGAGGTGTTCCATGATACAGCCATTCGGATCGAGCACAAATCCAAATGTCTGTAAGCATGAAACAATCATCGACATCAGTCGCGGAGATATAATCGTTTGAGGAATGCGCCATGCTGCAGACATGAAGCAATCCTCAACATCATCCCCCTCACTTCCAAACGTGACACTTGTGGCACGGATGATAGTGATGGAGAAGACGCCCGTCTCCCGAACATATCAATATTAGTACTACCTACTTATAACTATGATAATCATTAAGTAGACACATTAAATTTTATAACATTAATAATAGCACTTGTCAACATGGTGACTAAAGAGTTAATTCAATTTCTTCTCAGAGAAGTTGCGCGATAAAAGATCTGCCAAGTTATTGTCTGATCCAGCAATGGGCAGAATCGTAAATGAAAATTCTTGAATCAACAAGTACCATCGGTGTATTCTAGCGTTACGCATTGTTCTAGCTGTTATGTAAGTAAGAGGACTATGGTCTGTCATAATGTAAAAGTGCGTGCCGATGAGATATCTTGACAGCTTCTCCAGGCACCAGACCATCGACAGGAGCTCACGTTCACCTGTCGCATACTTCTGTTCAGCCGGAGTCAGTTTCCTCGACACATAGAAACATGGATGGAGTGTTTCCTTGTAACATTGCAGCAAACAACCACCCATGGAGTAGCTCGAGGCATCTGATTGGAGAATGAATGGAATACGTGTATTCGGTAATAACAAAATAAGTGCATTGCTAAATAATTTCTTAATTGTTACCAAAGCGCTTTCGCAATCTTTGTCCCAACGTACCTTATTAGGACTACCTTTGGTCAACAGTGCGGACAAAGGTGTAGATAGTTGTGCGAAATGCGGGATGAACTTATGGTAATAGTTTATCAAGCCTAAAAGGCTTCTAACTTGTTTCTTAGTTGAAGGGATAGAAATCTCAAGAATTCTTTTGACTGTATTGTCGTCAGGATACAGTTTGTGGTTACCTATTCGGTGACCAAGAAAAGAAATTTCCTGACAACCTATTTGGACCTTTGAAGGTCGCACAGTCAAACCATGCATACGTAACGTATGTAGAAGGGAAGTTAAACCATCAATATGGTCTTCCCACGAGTCATGAAATAGGCAGATGTCATCGATGTACGTGATGACATCTTTACGATCGCCAAGAAGGCGGCGCATCATGCGCACAAACGTCGCTGGCGCATTTACCAACCCAAAACACATATAATTCCATTGGTAGAGCCCAAAAGGAGTTGTGAAAGCTGTGTAAGGTTTGGCATTTTCGGCAAGAGGAATTTGCCAGTAGCCTTTAGAGAGATCTAGTTTGCTAAAGAAAGTAGCATTAGATAATTCAGACAAAAGATCATCTAAAAGTGGCATAGGCTCACCGTCTGTGATTGTAATTTTGTTCAATCGCCTAAAATCAATACAAATACGTAAAGAATCATCCTTCTTTTTAACAATCACCATTGGGAATGCATATGGTGATTCCGAAGGAGATATCACACCTAAACGTATCATCTCCTTTAACTCTTTCTCTACCCTATCTTTGTGGTGTAAAGATATAGGATAGGGTCTAAGTTTGATAGGTTTATAATCAGTAAGAGTAATATCATGGGATATAAGCGATGTCTGACCTGGAAGGTCGGTGAGAACATCATTGAAAGAAATGAGAATATCCCGAACTTGATCTTCTTGAGAAGAAGACAGTGAAGAAGAAATAGTCACGTCTTTCCAAGATTCCGATGATTGCAAAGAAGGTAGTTGGAATTGTAAAGGGATAGACGAAGTGGTATCTTCTTCATGAACAACTGCAAAAGAAGCAGTATGATGTGAAGAATCATCAATAGAGTTAATAACAGGAATTAATTCCTGTGGTCTTTCAACTGCTAATTTTAGCATGTTGACGTGGAAGGTTTTGATTTTACCTCTAACGTTCAATGAGTAGTCAACATCTGTGACTTGTTTGATAACATCAAATGGACCTTGCCATGATATCAGTAATTTGTTATCGTTATGAGGTAGCAACAACCAAACTTTTTCCCCTGGTTTGAATGATCTTAATATTCTCTTTTGATTATGTAATAATCGTGATCGTTGAGTGGCTGATTTTATACTCTGGGATGCATAAGTGCACGCATCGATGATTCGTTGTCGGAGATCAATCACTAACTCGTAGCTGTTTCGAGTGGCTGTATCAGTTGATGCTCCAATCAACAAATCCTTGAGTATCATCATTGGTCCGCGCGGATTCGAACCATAAACCAATTCGAACGGAGACCACCCCGTGCTTTCGTGGGGCACTTCACGAAAAGCAAACAGGGCCGCCGGCAGAAGCCTGTCCCATTCACGAGGGCATTCTTCAGTTATCTTAGATAACATCTGTTTTAGAGTGCTATTGTAGCGCTCGCACACACCGTTTGATTGAGGCCTATACGCACTACAAAACGAGTGGTGAACAGATAACATGGATTCTAAATCCCTCATAATGTTGGAAGTAAATTGTGATCCTTGATCTGACAAAATATCTTCCGGAAAACCGATTCGACAAAATATCGAAAATAATGCATCAGACACAGATGCAGTTGTGATGGTTTTCAACGGTATGGCCTCTGGCCAACGCGTGCAAAGATCTACGCAAATTAAAATATAACGAAATCCATTATTTGAAACAATTGATAACGGACCCACTATATCTACTGCAATCTTTTTGAAAGGTCTCTCAGGCACGTCTGTAATCTGTAAGGGTGCCGTATGGAACCTGCCCTTACGTGCTATACCTTGGCATGTTGTACATGATTTGCGGTATAACTTTGTATCCTTATTAACCACAGGCCAATAAAATTGTGACGTAACACGAAACAATGTTCTTTTGATCCCCATATGCCCTGCCATAGGGGAGTCATGACCTGTTTGTAGGACCAATGGTCTGTATTCCTTAGGTACTATCACTTGATGTATAATTGTTTTGCCATCATCATAATATCTAGTGAGTATTGATTTCTTTATCTTGAACCATTGTTTAGCCCCTCTTGTGTATTTAATAGTTTTTTGTTCTGCTCGGCTAAACAATCCTTGTAAAGTTGGGTCACTCTTCTGTTTTTCTGCAAAAACAGAAGGTGAAACAGTGCCAACTTGAGACATAATTGTATCTATTATAGGAAGAGGTGGTGTAGCCGTATCCATAGCTAACTGTTGTGCTCTCGTTACAACAGCATTTGCCACCTGTGGGTGAGATTCAACCCACATTGCAATCTCCTCAGGAGTGCAATCTTTAACTCCTGGTATGTTTCCTATTATAATTTCAGTTATGGGTGCTCTCAAGCCGCAGGCATAGACAGTGCCTGTGTAAAAAGGAGTATCAATGTATACTCGTGCCACAGGGAAAGTTTCTATATTCCCACCAAATGTGACACACTTAACTGATTTGCCTGTAAAAGCAGAGGGCTCGATAAGCGAGTGCTTTATGCCTATCGTTGAAGACCCAGTGTCCCGCAAAACTCTTACTAACTTACCCTCCAATATTCCGGGATGAAATGTAAGATAACCGACATTTACACATGCCGACATTGTTGGCATACAATGGCCACAATCAAGTGTAATTGTAGACTTTAATCTGTCTTTCGACTGACACTGATAACATGTATCATTCATTACCATACATGCGTTCGCATGATCATTATCATCATTACCTTTTTCCTTTTTAACACTGCAACTATTTGCATGTCTCTGTTTATTTTTGTCTCTCGACGGAGATCTGGCATTACCTTTGTTATTATTGACTGACTTTTTTTTGCTATAATAAAAATCAGTAGAGTCATCCTTCCTGGCATCTCTACCATAAGATGATCTCTGCTTATAGTATCCTTTTTGATGTGAACCATCATAATACCTGCCTCTGTGATACCCACGATCATGAGGTGAATATCCTCTATAACCTCATCGATATGAATTCGAAGGAGAGCGATGACGACGGAAGTTATAAAAACCTCTGTCGGATTGATAATAATCTGAACGACAACGTCCATCAAAGCTCTTCGATCGAGGTCTGTGATCATGTTGTGCCGCACACACAGGCATAGGATCTCGAATAGTCGATCTATGAAGATCTTTATTCTGATGTGCGGTCTGATACTGTCTTCCGAGTTTTTCATACTCATTGATAGAATTAGGATGTCTTTCCTGTAAAAATGCTTCTAATTCAGTGCTGCATGCGGATAAAACTTTATCTCGCAGCATGAGATCTATAACACCTTCATATGTTTTATTTATACCAGACAGATCAATCCATCTGCTAAGGAAATGTTTAATAGATGCAATGAATTCACCAAAATCTGCATCCTTGCTTGGCTTAGCCGCATGAAAGCGATCTCTGAATCCAGACTCAGTTAACTGGAAACGTCTTAGTAATACCTCTTTTACGACATCGAAATCGCTTCTGCTCTTTTCATCAAGACTCATGAAACATTTAAGTGAGTCACCAGTCAAAAAATCAAGTAAAAGACTGCTCCATCTTTCCTTGGGTATGTTCAGAGCTGTGACCTTGATGATGAATCTAGATATAAAAGAGTCAACACAATCGCGAGTTTGGTCAAAATGTGGCATTTTTAACTTAGGATAGAAAATATTTGTAGCAGCCGCAGTTTTAGTCTGTTCAGACTGCACTTTAGCTAATTCTAAAGCTTTTTCTTTTTCTGCATGAAGTTTTAATGTTTCCATTTCCATGGCATTTTTATGTGCTTGATCCAGTTGCATAAGTTCCATTCTCCTTAATTCCATTTCTTTATCTCGTTGTGCCATTCTTTCCTTCTCAAATTCTCTGTCTTTTTTTTGTTGAGCTAATTCTTTATCTTTCTGCTCTCTGTCTTTTTCTTGTTGAGCTATAGTCAGTCGTTCTAATTCCAATTTCATGGATATTTCTTTTTCCTTCAATTCCCTTTCTTGGGTTAATTCAAACCTCCTAAGCTCATCAGCTCGTTTAGTCATTTCGCGCTGTTCCATTCTTTCCAGACGCGATAAATATTCATCATATTTCGTATCTGCAAAACTTTGTAGTTCCGCCCCTGATTTTCCATAACTTTTTCCAATATCAATGAATTCCTGTAGTGTAGACATGATAATAGGTTTCTGAGTACCTTCAATAGTCTATAATATACACTAGGATTATAGAACTCACTATAATATGTACATGAATATATTAATCAATAACAAACAAGTTCCAAGAACATGTGACAAAAACAGTGAAAACAATCAAATGAGTTACAATGAAATGATTTTTCAGTTATACAACAACACTTTACACTTATAAAGTAAATAAAGGAGACTTATAAACAGTAATCAGTAAAAGAAAGAGAAGAATTTACATTACAAAAATATAACAAGACAAGTCGTCATAAACGAACGTGTAGACAAAGAAGTTTTAGATCACACACGACAACAATTGTCAACAGTACTGAAATTAGGTTATGTAAATAAAGAGGACGTAATTCAATTGACGAGACTGCTAAGTACACAAAATATGGTTATACTGCGAACCGAAGAAACATTTATATCCTGACTCATAAGAAAAAATATAATCAGTCAGATCCTCAGTCAGCAGTATAAGCATGCAAATCTAATAGAAGTTAACATTCACTGAAGCTTTCCTGGGAAAATTCCAGTCAATATTAAACACGACGAGTATACAAATATACGGATAAACATGAATGGGGAAACACAGATGATAGTAAAAAGTAAGTAAAGTGATGATGAACTGTAAACCAAAGCTAATGCAAGGACAATATGATAATGTTCAAGCGCCCAAGTACAATCAAGAACTTATCTGTTTAGCTGTCCCTCTGAGAAATACATGAATGCATGTAATTCTAATCCTAGTTCCGAAACGTGTCTTCAACAGCTGTAGTCCATTGATGGTAGACTTTGACCTTCGCAGCAGGGCAACCGTTTGAAAGTATTGCTTCGGACTTCGAACGTAGTTTCTTCAATCGATCTGCGTCGCAGCTTCAGATGAATTTGATAAAGAGATACATTGTCCACTGGTTCAGGTTCTCGAGTGGAAGATTACCGTT
The DNA here is from genome assembly GCA_024509875.1 of Oreohelix idahoensis. NCBI lineage: Eukaryota > Metazoa > Mollusca > Gastropoda > Stylommatophora > Oreohelicidae > Oreohelix > Oreohelix idahoensis. The sequence goes on along the minus strand of JAMPIV010009836.1, from coordinate 195,147 downwards.
CTATCTGCGTGAATCAGTCTCTTGTGGAAGAAAAATTCGGATTCTCAGGCAATGTTGTCTGCTAACGTTGACGGCATCAATGTAGTGACGTCACTTTCTGTCCTGCGCATTTCAGTTGCCAGTTAGGCTTGAATGAATGATTTTGCCTTCAAAATGTTCATCATCAGTTTGACTTTCTTCGATACTTGAAGGGGGGAATCCAGTATTCACGAAATCCAGACACTTTCTGACACCAGTATGTTGCGGCCTCTCGGGACCCCCGTGTGTTATGGGTGCTTCGATGGCTTCTAGTATTTGAGGATGACCAAGTTATTATATGCGTATTCAGTTTATAGAGTCAAAGTCCCTCGGGTTCTTATCACTTTTGTAGGATTCCGTAATACTGTCCGTTGGTATCGATAATGTCTGCTTTATCCCTTGTGATACATTCTGTGCTAAATATGTTTCATATTAAATATTCGACCCTTGACTGACCTGTATTAGTCTCTTGTCTTATTGATTATATTGGCAGTGTGAGATGCAGCGTGTTAAGACATTAATCATCACTGGTCATCATCAGTTGAAGATGAATAGCATTTAACTCAACTCCGAATACGATAGTTGATAAGACTGTGATTTTGACGACTCAAAATATTTAATTAGTAATTTCATACCATGAGCAGACACCAACTACATGGGAACAAAAGTCACATCACATTCATATACGATCTGTAAGAGTTCTCATTATTTCATAAGCACATGTTCACAATCTCTATCTAGAGTTCTGGTTAGAGGTCAGTTCCTTTTAACGGCCAATGTCCTTTGGCATAAATTCAGAGGCTAACTAGACTTACTCCCGTCGCTAGTTTATACAATAGCCTGTTGCACTAGACTTAACTATCCTGCTAGTTTTGCAATACACTTATTATGCTAGGCTTACGTCTACTGCTAGTCGTTTAATATCCGTTACACTATGCTTACACTTGCCGCTAGCTGTACAATATCCATCTATACTAGTCTTACACTATTGCTAGTAACATAATGTTCCTTTGGCATACCACGCCGGGCTAATCTGCCATAATTATGCAAACTGCGTTATTGATACGACGACTTACGTTTGGTTCAAGAAATACACTGCTCAAATGGCTTCCCAGCCACACAATTAAAAAGTGGTTGTACCACACAATATCAGTGGCAATGGCCACACTTCTGAAACACACTGCCCTTCGGGTCAAAACCCACAAGTCGAATATATAGTGGCAATGGCCACACATGCCATACGCTGCCGTTGGGGCCGAAGCCCACACGTCGAATGACCTTACAAAGACATACGCGTCATGCATAGTGATATGCATACTTGTCGTTACTATATTCAATTGCGATGTTCCATGGTGCAGCAATTCGAGTCGGCCAAACTCAAATGCCTGCACACATGCAACAATCATCGACATCGGTCGATGAGATATATCTCTATTCGTTTGAGGTGTTCCATGATACAGCCATTCGGATCGAGCACAAATCCAAATGTCTGTAAGCATGAAACAATCATCGACATCAGTCGCGGAGATATAATCGTTTGAGGAATGCGCCATGCTGCAGACATGAAGCAATCCTCAACAGGGGTAAAGGCATGCTGTTTCCAGTTAGATATTTAATTGATTTTCACATATCCTATAAGAATATCATCATACCTTCACCCTCCCTATTACTATATATTAACTTTTCTTGTTCTGGTTAAATATTGTTTGACTTTATTATTCATGCGTTTAGAACTTTGACTTGGTAAATATACATAGCTTAGGCCTACTCATAAGTTATTTATGTGTTCCTTTTTTTTTTTTAAACAGAAAAGAACACAACCCCAAGGAGCAGTTTTTCCCTCAGAAATATCAAAACCATCTAACACTACTCCCTCGGACACGTCAAAAACGACTAACACTACTAGAAGACCTACAGATGTGACATCATTTGTGACCAAGGAAGATACTCTCAGAGCTAAGATTATTTGGACTCTTTTTTCAGTGAAAAGCCACCATAGTTTTAATTCAAATACAGGAATTAATAAAAATTTTCAGAAAATGTTTCCTGATAGTTCTATTGCCAGACAGTTTGGTCTATCTGAAAGGAAAACTTTCTACTTGGCCTCTTTTGGACTGGCTCCATATTTCACCTCACTTCTTGAGAGCCAGCTTAGCAAGAACAGTTACATTGTTCTGTTTGATGAAAGCATGAACAAATCAATGCAGCGAAAGCAAATGGATTTCCATGTTTGTTTCTGGGATGTGAATGTGATATATCTTGCCTATCTTGATGGATAGGCAACATGGGACATATTCTCTTCTGTGGTAGTTTTTATTCAGCCTTCACCTTTATTTCAAGACCTGAAATTCAGATTGGTGCATTTGGAACAGTAGCTGAAAATAGGAAGCATTTTCCTGTAGCACTGAAGAAAAAAACAACTCAAATTGAAAAAGACAAATCATCCTGTGTTTTGTGCGACAGAAGATAAGGCATGCCGACAGTCACCTGGCATGATACGAAAAGATTTAACCTTATATCTACTGTTCACTCCAATGATAATATAAACAAGACAGTTAGAAAGACAAATTCTTTAGGGCAAAACAATTCAGAAGCCAGTGCTTGCAGAAAAATACAGCAAAAGTATGTGAGGTGTCGACCACTTCAGCCAACTAGGTGCAAGCTACCCCTACCCACACAGATCCTATTTTTATATAATTTTTTATTTGAAACTGCCCTGGTCAATGGGCACATAACCTACAACACTGCCAACTGTACAAAAAAAGATCAAAGCAAAGATCAGGATGTCAGTATGACTCTTATTGAACCTGCTATTCTTCGACGCAATGTGACACCTTCAAAACCACAGGTCACAATAACACGACTTACTGAGCACCACTTCATTGATAAATATGAAAGAGCAAGGTACAAACCAGACTTTAAAGTGTGTAAGGCTGCAGGGAACAGAAGCCAGACTTGCATGTACTGCCCAGATTGCAATGTACCTCTATGCCTGATACCCTGCTTCAAGTTATACCACACAGTCAAGGATTATCAACGATCCAGACAAAGACTCTTGCAGAGACCTACAGCTACAACTTCAACCCCAGTTAATGAAAAAAGCAGCTCAGGCTACAACTAGAGGTACGTAAATTCTCAAACATTTACAAACACACATTGTCATGCCACAGACGCAGAATACATTAAAAAAAGACAAACACGAAAAATAGTTTTTTTTTTGCATTTTATTCACAATTTTATTAGGCTTTTATTTTAATATACGTGGTTAATCGTTAAATCAATACGTCAATCAAGCTTATTTTATTCATTGCCATCCATGTCACTAACAATTTATTCCGCTGACGTTGAACAAATTCGCTAAAAACTGGGAAAAGATGTGTTTTTCAATCTTTTATGAATTTTCAAAAAAAAAAAAAAGTTCTTTTTAAAGAAATCTGCAAACAACCGTGGTAGTGGGAGACGGTAATGCTCCGGATTGCTGGTCAGCAAAGTGATAATTATATCTGAGAAAATTAGATGAGGAAAATATTAGAGTTTCCCATCCTTGAAAATCACGTGCTGGACCTGGAAAATGCTTGAAGAAATTTGCTATGAACCCTGTGGTAATATGCATCATTTTATTTTGGTGCTCTGCTTCCCACTTGTTCCTGCATCAGCTCTTCATAAAACTCTTTGGCCTCTTCATAAGTTAGGCTTGTGTGAAGTTGAGGTAGCTTTCCACCTTCCTTTGCCAATCTGTCAGCCTCTTCATTTCTGGGAATGTAGCAGTGAGATGGTGTCACAGTATAGACATTCGCCGAAATCTTGAGTTGGTCATGATGTAAGAGTGACAACATTGATACTCATTTAAAAAAAACCGGTTTGGTCAGTTGAGGCAAAAAACGGAAGAGGATATGAAACTTTTGGCACAAAGTATTTGATGAGATGTATGCCGTCCTGAGAGAACGTGTTCCTTTTATCAGCAGTTTTGCTGGGATTATGTGAATGCCATTGTGGTTCATATTTCTTGCCGATTTCTATGTAGTCAGGATTATTTGGTATACTGCTAGAATGTTGATGTGATCTCTAGTGGTTTTTGTTCCTGGATATGATTTACGTTAAGTAACTTGCATTTGTACACCCATACCTCACTCTTTCGACAGGTTAGGGACCAGAGCTATGACAAAAGTCGAAAATCAACAAAAGTCGAAGCATAGCCTTTATTTAGTTCACAAATGCATTAGGACTGCCAAAAAATGTAAATAACTAACTATATAACACTTGCGAATGCGTGCAACACCTAAATAAACAGAAAAAAACATAAGTCAAGAAAATACAGTAAAAAATACGTAAATAGCATCTTACCTTAAATTCATTCTTGAGCAAGTAGACGATGAATATATACAGTATGCACAGTTTTGAATGTTGGTAATTTAGGGGGATTCTAGACTTAGAAAACCAGATGGAGAAAATTGAGGTGGCTCATCTTCAGAACTACCAACGGGCTGATCACCCGTTTGCCAGTCACTTTGATTAAGGAAACAACAGCAAACGGATTGATTTGTCGTTGCCCTAAAGACGCCATTAGGCGTGATGGGAACAACGGCAAAGAAAATCTATTCGCTGTTGCCCTTAAGACGCCACTAGGCGTAATGGCCACTGACTGCTTTGCCGGTCGTTGGCTAAGGACGGAAGAAGAAGAAGAAGAATCTTCAGAACTGGAGGATTTCAATCTAATTCTTTTAGGAGAAGGGCACTTTGAAGGAGATCTAACTGGGGCTGGGGCTGATGTTGATAGCTCGGAATCTGAAGGGTTGGAGGGAGGGGTGACTGAAGTTGGTTGTGGTGGTTACGTCTTGAAAAAGGAGAGCAAAGACGTTTACCCCATTGATGTCTTCTTCCTTTCCCTAAGAAGTTCTCTGTAACAGGCTATTTAGTGTTCTAGCCCACTATTTACTTTTGAACTTCTGTCGAAATTTATTCTACGTTGAAGATCTGCTGCTTTGTGTAGCCAACTTCTATAATTTTTTCAAGCTTCACTTGAAAAGCTCCTGCAGCTGCAGTATCTGTGCTAGCTGATTCTCCCTTCACTGCTATATTATGCAAATTTGACCTTTTCTTAAATTTCTCAAACCAGCCCCTGCTAGCTCCAGAAGTCTCTTCAGCTGATGTCTCTCCTTGTTCAGCCTTCATTGCATTAAATAAAGTTTGTGCTTTAGCCTGGGTAAGATCTTGGCTTAGAGGAATGTTGTGGCTGACTTGGTCTTCAATCCACACAATTAACACTTTCTTCTCCATCTCACCAATTAAATTGTGCCTCTTTCTAATAAGTTTGGTATGCACTGGTGTAGCGTTTTTAATTTCCTCTAACACTTTAGCTCTGTTCTTTACAATTGTGCTAACTGTAGTTCTTGGTACACCTAGCCTGCGGCCTATTTCAGCATTTAAGATGCCTTGTTCATTAAGCTTGATTAGCTTAAGCTTTTCTTGCAAATTGAGAACCTATGGGTTCTTTTAACTTTATCACTACACTTAGGACCCATTATGAATATATTAAAGCACAAAAATAAGTAGTACTGTATAAGGCCTAATCACACAAAAAAGTACAATATGAAAACTGTACATGTGTCTTATAATCACGATATGAACACTGTCATTAGACTGTTATCACTAAAATAACTATGAACTGTTTACAGTATAATCACAAAAATAATATAGTATGAATAGTTTTGTTATTTTAATCACAAAAATAAGTAGTATTAATATGTTTAATGACAAATATAAGAGATTCAGTGCGGAAAACTTTAAAACAACAGTGCACACCGAACAATTTCTGTTCAAAGACTGGACAACAAAAGAATCAAGATGACGCGCAGTTGTGACCAAATGCGACGAAAGAGCGAAGCGAGCGACGCAATTTGGAAACGTGGTTAGAATTGAAAACTGACGAAAGAGCGAAGCGACAAAAGTCGAAGCGACGAAAGTCGAGGTATGGGTGTATATTGCCTGGCTTCAGTACAGTGTTAGCCAGTGAGCGAAAGTCATCGGGTAGTCGCTGGATAGATTATGTCGGTGATTATGTTGCTGTTAGATTGAGCTATTGATTATGGAAAGTAGTTTGGTAGTTCCATTGCATTGTTAGTTTTCATGTGTATTGATAGCCGTGTGTACGCAATATTTATTAAAGGGACCATACCTAGCTCAGGTGTTATTGGTTATTTAACGTCAGCTATTGTGTGCTGTGGTCATACCTTCAGGGAATGAGCCAGAGGACTGAGATTGCCATGTGTTAAATCCACAGTACAAATAGGGTTTGATCCAACAATATCAGTAGATTGTTGTTCTGACAGCTGCGGGCTCGTCCGTTTTTTTGGCCATGAGGCCTGTATTTTGACGATATTTAATTCCCAGCTTACTGACATCTAGATGTCATATTATTGATAGCAAGGCTGTGGAGCCTGTGTTTGCCATAAATAGACTAGAATTGTACACACAGAGTATTAGAAGTTTGCAGCCGTGTTGGCTCAGTTATATTCACTGCCTGTTCACGGGAGTGAGTTATTTTCAGTGTTAAGTCAGTATGTTTGTCAGTCAGTCAGTTGTATACCGTAGGCGGTCAAGTGTGAAGCGTCACGATACGTAACCTAGCTTTGTTTTCACGGTCACAGCGTACGGGTATTGTTTTCAACTTCAGTCAGTTTTGGACAGTAGGTTTGTCAGTGTGTTCGCCAGTTTGTGGAGTGAACTGTTTACGGTCAGTTTGACCTCAATTGCGGTAACTGACCTAGTTTCAGCATCACAGTGTAAGTTGATATTTTCAATCGTTAAATATGTGGCAGTTTTGTTGGCAATTCTATGGTGCTCAAGTTATTTTATAATTGTTTTCTCTTGAGTTTCCTAGTGTGAGTGGAAATGTGTCAGAATGGTAGTGTAGCATTACAGCTTGCTTCGGGCAGTGCAGTTTAAGTTATTTCAAGGTTTGTTTGGTCGTTTGTTGGCGGTGGTCCAGGTGGAGCAGCGGAGTTTGGGGTGTTCGTACCATCTAGCTAGATTGGCCCAGAAGGCAAATGGAGTGTCAGATGGGAGATAGATTGGTCAACCTTGGTATTAGGGTGGAAGGAGACGGTTGTTAGGAGTTTGTAGTCGATAGGAGGTTTTTAGGGTTGTTGGTACCTCAAGTCACCGTGTTGGACTGCGGGTCTTGTCATTATTACTCAGATGTGCCCAACCAGGGGTGAAAGTCAACGCCTGTGATGGTTCCTTACCATGCAGATGTGCCCAACCAGGGGTGAATGCTTATGTGTAGTGAAGCCTGCTGATTAGTGAAGAGACAGAATATGTTACATTGACGACTGTTGTGATTTCTGGACTATACTGTGCTGAAGACTGTTACGAGTTCTGGAGGATACTGTACTGTGCTGTGACTTCTGGTCTATTGCTGTAAAGTGAACTGTACGTGGTCATTTATAGACTATTGTGTCAAAGGAACATTAGTGGTATCAAGTAGCATACGGACTGACAGAGAAGTCTGATTTCTTGGAACTATATTTTTTTTCGCTTGGATGTACTAATGTGAAGTCTTGTTTGTGCCGTTTTCATCATTCATCACCTGTGTTGAAATGTCTTCTTGATCAAGCGCTGTTGGACCTTCAGATAAGTTATTGTTTGTTTGATTTTGTATAACGTATTATATTGATATTTTCTTGTGTTTTCTGAAACTCTAAATTTTCTTGTCTGTCTTTCTATCTGGTACTAACTATCATTTAGCCTAATCTATATAGTAATATACTGCTGATTCTTTATGTGCTTCTTGGTTTGTTATTGTTTACTTTCCTTTTGATGTGTCTTTTTCCCTATTTTCCGAGTATGACTTAGTTTGTATTTATGTACGTGAATAGTTAGCTGGAGTAGATCTTTCCCTGTGTTCTTTAGTACGTGGAGTGATTAGATGATTTAGTTTATAGTGTTATAGAGTTAATTTTGGTGATAAGTTATGTTTTTCACTGGAGTGGTTCATCAGTGCTCAGTGGAAGAGATAGCTTCCAGTACCTCATTGTTGACTGTAGTTTTTGTTGAGCCTTTGGTGTTATACTGTATTGGTGTGTTCAAGGGAGGAAGGGTGGCGAGTTTAATCCATTCTTGGCCTCTCGTGGGAAAAGATTGGATTAGACCAATTCTTTATAGGGTGTGGCTGTGTTTGTTTTGTGGTGGAGTCAGGCAGACGGGATTTCCTGCGACTGCCCTGCTTAACATTCCAAGCCCTGTTGGTGTTAGTCTTATTCGTGTAGTGTGTATTTATATTGTCGTGTATATTCAGTAATTCCTTTGTTGTGTTTAAGTGGTGTTTTCTCTTGTTCCATCTTGCTATCTTGTAAATACGTTTACAGGTATCCCTTGTTTTCGTTCGTGTGCAGTCACGCATTGTATATATTAATCTACCTCTTCTCTTCTTGGTCTATCATCTTTTTCCTCGTGACTGGAAGTATGTTTTTGTAGTGTGGTGTGTGTATGTTTCATCTGTGTAGTGCTCATTTTGCCATAAGAAACACTTGCTTTACAGAGATTATTAAGACTAGTAGTAAGTGAAGTATTATCTGAGTATAGCACCAGTGTGGGTGCCAGTAACAGACTTAAAGGTAAAAGCTGATTGATTGCCAAGTTCGTATAGGAGTGTCAGAGAGCTCTAGAAAGTTTCATCAGTTGTTATTACACAACTGTCGACTACTGTAAGTCTGTTTGAGTGTATCACAGAGACTAAGTGGTCAGAAAGACCAAATTTACAGAGTAAGGAGACAGTAGCCAAGTGGCAAAGTAAAATTATATTTATATGATAAGAGATGAAAGGAAGCCACTGGCATGAAAACAGATGCCCCGACTGCAAAACACGAAACCAGAATTGGTTTTTGGAACGTCAGAACTATGAATGAGGCAGGAAAGCTGAGACAAATCACAGCAGAGATGAGGAACTACAAGATACATATCCTGGGAATAAGCGAGAGCAGATGGACAGGTACTGGGAGAATAAAAACAGCTACAGGGGAAACAGTACTTTATTCTGGCAGAGTGTTGCAAGTGCAAGTGGTCTGTTGCAAGGCATGGTTTGGTTAGCTCTGAACAATGTTCCAGGTGATATTAATAAAACAGTTATAAATGTCTGGCCATTGTTTTATCTTCTTGATATTCTTGAGTGATCGTGTATCGTGCCTTCTATGTAAGATTACGCGAATGCAGGGGTGGAAGATTCTGAACAATAATTGAATGACTTGGAATACGATTGATGTGACAAGTCGGTTCCATTGAGTCCACAAACATTTAATACAGTTTACACGTCAAAACGATTCATGCATGTTGATCACAAAGGTACATATTATAACTTGAAAATATATGGCATAGATATGCAGATATCCTATCAGTCCTTGTCCAATAATCAAATTACTGTATGCAGATTGTCATAGCTGTATGCACGCGCGGTTGGGGTTTTCCAACGGCCGACAGTGAGTCTATGAGTCTGGCAAAATCAAATACTATGGACTGTAATTCATCCTTCCTTAATTTTCACTTTCGTACTGACCTTTAATCATTTGAAATCTTCGTAATAGCAATGGACTGACCCATGTCCGTACTTACATAAAATATATCTGTATGGCAATACCATGCCCAACATTGGAAGGAGAGTCAGACGTGTCTTAACAGCTTGACGGTCAATGTGAAAAGGGTCGCGTTTCTTAGTTACCGACTGTGTCCTAAACAACGCTATACACGTCATAATCGATCGTGTATAAAGCGTTCATTAATTGAAACATCTATCGCAATATATTAAATGTCTTAACCTTTATAATTGCACGTCTGGTAACCTTTAGCAGACGGCGTTAATATCATATACCGTAACAATTCCCTGTACACCGGGGAAAAAAAAATCGATAGATTTTTTTTCAATATCTATCCGACTTAACAATTTTTCAAAAAAATTTAACACAATTGTGACATATGGCCGACGATGTTCTGAGTAGAACCGTGTTGCGGTCGTGTCAACTAACTATTTGTCATCGTCATCTAATCATAAATCACATTATATATCAATATTATACATATTATTATACCAACTAAATAAATGTCCAATGTTAATAGTGAATGATAAAATTAAATTAAAGTAAGGTCTGTCGTATTAGTATGTCATATAGGAATTAATTTGACTAATTAAAATTAAATTAATTAATTAAATTAAGAGTTAAATTATTAAGGTTTTAATGTAATGCGATGTTATGAGAGAAGAAAAAGACAAAATAAGTGAGAAGAAATAGAAAGAAATTCGAATATAAGTTTTAACTTAATTGTGTGTGTTAAGTGTTAGTGAATAATAACTATCTAATTTAACTAACTAAATAATGTATAGGTACATTAAAAAAAAAATTATTAATCTAATACTTGTGTGAGATTTATTTTCTCTTTTCATAATTTCTTCTTTTAGTATTTCGTTCTCTTTTTTTGTTCTTTCATTTCATTTTTTTCTCACATTTCATTTTATTGATAATAATTCAATTAAGAAGTTAAGTTAACTAATTAATTTGTATAGGATATGATGATCCATCCGTAGTCTTGATCCTGATGAATTCTTTTAGGCAAAATGTTCAAACGTTTACGTTGGAAAGAAATGTCATTTATCCTAGCATCCAAGAATTAAGTATACACAGGAACATCAGTTCGTTTTGTCGTCAGACATTGTTTCATGATTGTTCAACGACTATTCATATCTCGTGTATGGACGTTAGACGAAGTTTGAATGTCTATATATACCTTGATTGTCTTTTAATTCAATTCTGTGATGCGTATAGTGTTTATAAAGTCTAAATTGAAGGCAAGGTTAGTTCCTTTATAGTTGATACATCGTTCAATCCAATGTAGTTCTGATTGATGTAGTTTAAGAGTGTCAATATTGATTATTCGTCGTCAATAGGATTACGTGACAATGCATCTGCCACACAATTTTCAGTGCCAGGTATGTGTTCAATGGAGAACTCGAATGGCTGTAGGATGATTGAATATCTGGCAAGTTTCTGGCTTGTATGATTTGATCGACGCAAGGATGCTACAGCACGTTGGTCCGTCTGTATGGTGAAGGGAGCACCGAGCAGGAATTTTTCAAGCTTCGTTATTGCCCAGATCACCGATAAAAGTTCCTTGTCGACTGTTGAATACTTCGTTTCCGCCGGCTTCAGCTTTCTTGATATATATAAGGTGGGGTGTAGAGTGCCATCATGGTTCTGGAACAGGCATGCACCAATGCCGTAGTTACTAGCATCTGTTCGTAAGAAAAATCTTTTGGAAGCATCGGGAAGTCTTAAAATTGGTTCATGTGAGAACAAATTTATAATTTTGTTGAAAGTTTCATTGCATGTACCAGTCCATGTCACCTTCACCGGCATATCTTTTTTTAACAATGAAGACAATACAGCCGTGATGGATGACAAGTTTGGTATGAATCTACTGTAATATTGAACAAGTCCTAACAAACTCCTGACCTGTTTCTTCGTCTGAGGAACTGCTATGTTTAGAATTTTGGAGACTGTACTAGGTAACGTTCGGATATATCCCGATCCAATGATATGTCCCAAAAAGGTTATCTCATTACACGCGATTTGCACCTTTGTAGGTTTAGCAGTTAGATGATAATTCCTTAGAGTGTCAAAAACATATCTAAGTCCCGAAACATGTTCCTCAAACGACGAACTAAACAAGCATATGTCGTCAATATATGTAATAACGTCTGGTCTACCTGATAAAATTTGTCGCATCAGGCGAATGAAGGTAGCTGGCTCATTAACAAGCCCAAAAGGCATCACGTTCCACTGGTATAGACCTTGTGGCGTGGAAAATGTAGTACTTAGCCTTTTCGGTCAGTGGTATCTGCCAATAACCTTTAGTTAAGTCTATCTTACTAAATATAGTTGCGTTGGATAGACGTGGTAGTAAGTCGTCAATGAGTGGATGTGGTTCGCTGTCAACTATAGTCTTAGCATTTAATTTTCTATAATCAACACATAGTCTAATGTTATTGTCCTTCTTCCGGACAATCACTAATGGAGAAGAGAATGGCGAATTACTAGTCTCAATGATTCCGAGAGACAACATCTGTTCAAGTTCCTTAGTAGTTTTAGCAAGGAAATGTAAAGGAACAGAATAGGGATGTACACGAATAGGTGTATCGTCATTGAGAGTAATGTCATGACTGATAGCCGATGTGCGACCCGGAACGTCGGTCAACACATCTGGATAAGATTGTAATAAATTAGCAATCTGTAGACGCTGTTGCGGTGTAACCGTTGAAGAGATGGTTACATCCCGCCAAGATTCAGTAGGTTGAACTACTGGTACAGGTAACGGTAACTGTACCTCAGGAAAAGAAGATTCTTCTTCCTGGATGACAGATAAGTTAGTATAATGACAAGTGGATACTGTGTTGTCATCTAGTTCATGAAAAATTGACTGTAAGTGTTCAGGACGTGTATGAAATTGCTTGAGCATGTTAATATGAAATATCTTTTTGTGTCCCTTGATATCTAAGACGTAATCAACGTCGGAAATTTTATCAATGACTTTGTAAGGACCATTCCAAGATATCAATAATTTATTGTTATTGTGAGGAAGTAATACATAAGCTTCGTCGCCTGGGAATAATTGGCGTAATCGTCGAGACTTATTTTGTAGAGATCGAGCCTTAGCTTTTGCAGCCTCAGAAGAAGCTGTTGCCAACTGGCAAGACTCAATAATGTTCTTCCGAAGATTAATTACGTACTCGTAAGATGACTGAGTGTCCTGAGTCATCTCCTCGTCAATTAATAAGTTTTTTATTAGTCCCATAGGACCTCTTGGGGGAGCACCAAAAACTAATTCAAAGGGAGAGAAGCCAGTTTGTTCATGCGGTACCTCCCGATAAGCAAATAGAACAGCTGGGAGTGCTCTGTCCCAGTCATGAGGGTGCTTAGCAGTAACCTTATGTAGTAGTTGTTTAAGTGTACGGTTAAGTCTTTCAACCGCACCATTACTCATCGGATGATAAATACTACTTAAATTCCTGTCAATGTCCCAAGTTTTCATGACTTCCTTCATGGTGTCAGATATAAACTGTGACCCATGGTCTGATAAAAGTTTTCTAGGAAACCCTATTCTAGAAAAGATGAGATGTAGTGCATCAGCTACATCTGTGGTAGTGGTGGTCTTTAATGGGATAGCTTCTGGCCATCGTGTGCACAAATCAATGCACGTAAGGACGAATCTATGTCCTCTGGCCGATGGTAGCAATGGACCAATAATGTCTATTGCCATTTTGTCAAAAGGTCTCACTGAGATATCGCAAGCCTGAATAGGCGCCGTGTGAAAAGCTCCACGTGCTTTCACTTCTTGGCATGTAGTAATAGGTGAATTGACTACTAATTCCTCTTGGTTGTCTGCATCCATTTTATTATCATCAACTTTCTCCATGAGTTGAGTCTGCGCTCTAGTCGTCACGGCGTTTCCAGTGCATAGGTTATGTTTCTCCCATTCTATAATCTCATCTGGAGTACAATCTTTACTGCCGTGTATACGACCGACCATCAAATCAGCTATAGGCTTTTTTAGCATACATACTTTCACGTTCCCTGTGAAAAAAGGAGTGTTAACATGAATAATAGCTGTGGGGTAAAACTCTATTGTTCCACCAAAAGTCATGCAACGGACATATTCCCCTGTTGCACAGCTGGGATGTACCAGCGACTGTCGTACCCCAATCGTTGTGGATCCCGAATCCCTCAACACTGAGACGACGGATCCATTAACTAATCCTCTGTTAAAAATTAATAGGCCTGTTCCATCGTTGACTGCAAGACCTACCTGTGGTATAATATGTCCGCAGTTAAGCACTGTTTCTTTCGCCTTCTGAAAAATAAGATTGCATTGCTGGCAACTATTTGCCACATTATAATTAATAGCAAAACATGCAGCAGAAGACTGTGTTGTATTATTGTCAAGTGGGACCTGAGCTATAGGGGTAGTATTATTTGTAACTGCCGCCCCTGTATTATGGTTGTAATGAGATGATCCCCGAGAATGAGATCGATTCCGAGTATAATTGTTAGAATTATCTCGTCGTCCTCTATAGTAACTATTATCTCGATGTCTCGAGCCATGATTATTACCATTCCAGTTACTATTATTATTGGGAGTATGTGATCGATTATAATGAGTGTTATGTTGACCATTGTGGTAGTTTGTTTGAGGTGAATAATTTCTATCTCGTGATCTACCTCTGTTGAACTCATTTTTATTGTTGAAATCATTATTATGTCCCTTCTGAAAGTTAACATTGTGATTTCTTTGGAACCTACTTCTGTCTACGCTGTGATGTCTTTGTTTGTTATTGTGATTGTAGGCCATATTAGACGCTACAGGTAGAGGTTCTCTTAATGAGGAGTTAGAAATGGTTGCATTCGGATGTGCCGAACAGTAGTTTAAAGAAATTTTTTCTAACTCATCCATAGTACCGGGTTTACGCTCCTGCAAATATGCAAAAAATGGCTGGCTAACTGAAGATAATACCTTATCCCGCAGTAGTAAATCAACTAATTTGTCGTATGATTTGTTGACTTCTGCCAGTTCAACCCATCTATTAAATGTATTGCGTATATTCGCAATGAATCCTGCAAAATCCCTTGGAGATTCAGGTAGAATTCCCTTAAATTTTAACCTACAGTGTTCCTCGTCCAGGTGAAACCTTCGTAAAAGCAAGGACTTAATAGCACCGTAGTTATTTGCTATTGATGGGTCAGCATTTTGAGAAGCTGTCAATGGTTCTCCAACCAAGAATTCATTTAACTTGAGTACCCATGACTCTTCAGGCAAATGGTTAGATTTGCAAGTCTGTTCAAACCGTGCCAGGAACGATGAAAGGTCGTCGACGTTCAAGTTGAAAATGGGTAATTTAAAGTTATAGAAATATTTAGGTTGGCTGGATGATGATCCATTTTGTGCGTTATTATTCTGGTTTGCATCAGCATTTTGTGCTTGTAATCTTGCTGTCTCCAATTTAATACGCGCCAACTCCATTTCTTGTTGTAAAATAATTTCCTCTCGTTTCAATTTATTCTCTTCTTCCTGTTTGGCGATTGTTCTTTGCTCTTCTCTTTCACGTTGAGCAATCTCTCTCAATCTATTTTCCTTGGCAATTTGCTTCATCTCAAGTTCTGCTTCCTCTTTCTTTAATGCAGCCCTTTTCTCTTCTTCCTCTTTCTTTAATGCAGCTTTTTTCTCTTCTTCCTCTTTCTTTAATGCAGCTTTTTTCTCTTCTTCTTTTCTTTCATATTTTTCCAGTTCTGATTCAGCAAACTGACGAAGTTCTTGAGATTTATAACCATAGTCACGACCAATCTTAACGAAATGGTCTATAGTAAGCATTTTGACTTTTATCTGTAAGTAATTATTGATAATTACTGATTAAAATAGTCAATAGTAGCTTCAGAGTAATTATTATACTTACTCAACTTAGAAATATTCAATATAAGTAATCACAATAGTACTGAAGTTAATGTCTAAGTTCAACTAATAGACAATATTTTGTAACAATATTGTATCTAAATAATACTATATCATAAATAGTTATGATATCTGTTAAATATAATGTAATTATATCACACAATTAATCTCAATGTCCAATAATGTTGGGTATAATTCCTAGTAGTTATATTGTTCAATGTACTAAGTCACTCTCTTAGTACTAGAAAAGTATATTAAATAATATACAATGGGTCTATTACCTCAAAGGTAGATATAAGATTAGTTTATTTTGTCAATATATATATTATATTATTATGCCCTAGGCATCTATGATAAATTGTAGTGCTACTTTCTTGGACTATCACTGCATAATTATGCAATGTCCCATATTAACCTTAATTATCAAAAAAAATTAATTAAATTAAATTACAAGTGTATTATTGCATATAATGTCATATTATTAATGTAATATTAATATATATTATGAGGACAGACAAGCAATGATGCAACTAAAGGGTACAAACAATGTCAAGACGCAAACAAGACATTTTCACAATTAAAAATGAATTTATGAACTAAATAAAATAAGCGGAAATGTCACAGACCAAATGAAGGGTCAAGGTCTGACCTGAGGTCAACTGAATATTCAAGGTACACACAAAAAAAAATGACTGCGAAAAATGATGACGTCACAGGACTCATAACGGACGAAAATTTAATAATCATAAAATAAATGATAGTCAGAGGAGAATGGACGAAATAGTAACGAACATGGTACAGAACTGAACAAAATTATTAACTAAATACGAATAAAATACACCAATTATCTACGGGACAGTACAGCTAACGCAAATTGTCAAACGGTAGCAGATTTGGACAGACTGTCCAATGGCAACCTCAATGGGCTTCCAAAAATGCAATCGTTTAAGTTCCCTAAGAACGACTGAAATCTAGGTGGTCAGCTGTTCGCGACATTCCCAGAGATTTCAGTTCCCTCTCCAACCGGCCCACGAATTAACAACAAATACATACGATGGAAAACAAATTTAACCTATATACATGAAAATACATAGACATGCCTAATCAAAGCAAAATGGACTCAGTATTACGGTTTTGCAATGACGACAATTTAAACAGCTAGACTTATCTTTCCCGTTGCTTCGATCAGTGCTATAGGTCGTCGACAGCTAGGCTAATGCCCCTGACTGCCTGCTCCTGTAGTCCATTTCTTGTGTCTGCTTCAAATGACTTATTTTTCCCTTGGTTAGGCTTAAAAGAACGACTTCAGTTTCTCCGATAGTTTCACCTACACGAACTTCAGTGACGTCGCGTTGTTAGGCATTAGACTGTGTTCCACGTCATCTTCAGCTGGATCATGTGATCGAAAACTGATCGTAAATATTTCCTTCGAAAGTCATTCAAAAATTTTTTTTGTTTTTGGTTGTTTTCTCGTCCCCAGACACCGGGCACCACTGTTGCAAGTGCAAGTGGTCTGTTGCAAGGCGTGGTTTGGTTAGCTCTGAACAATGTTCCAGGTGATATTAATAAAACAGTTATAAATGTCTGGCCATTGTTTTATCTTCTTGATATTCTTGAGTGATCGTGTATCGTGCCTTCTATGTAAGATTACGCGAATGCAGGGGTGGAAGATTCTGAACAATAATTGAATGACTTGGAATACGATTGATGTGACAAGTCGGTTCCATTGAGTCCACAAACATTTAATACAGTTTACACGTCAAAACGATTCATGCATGTTGATCACAAAGGTACATATTATAACTTGAAAATATATGGCATAGATATGCAGATATCCTATCAGTCCTTGTCCAATAATCAAATTACTGTATGCAGATTGTCATAGCTGTATGCACGCGCGGTTGGGGTTTTCCAACGGCCGACAGTGAGTCTATGAGTCTGGCAAAATCAAATACTATGGACTGTAATTCATCCTTCCTTAATTTTCACTTTCGTACTGACCTTTAATCATTTGAAATCTTCGTAATAGCAATGGACTGACCCATGTCCGTACTTACATAAAATATATCTGTATGGCAATACCATGCCCAACATTGGAAGGAGAGTCAGACGCGTCTTAACAGCTTGACGGTCAATGTGAAAAGGGTCGCGTTTCTTAGTTACCGACTGTGTCCTAAACAACGCTATACACGTCATAATCGATCGTGTATAAAGCGTTCATTAATTGAAACATCTATCGCAATATATTAAATGTCTTAACCTTTATAATTGCATGTCTGGTAACCTTTAGCAGACGGCGTTAATATCATATACCGTAACACAGAGAGGATGGTCAGCACAGCGAAGGTGTAGCCATTATCCTGAAGAAAGGAATGGAAAGGTCTTTACTGGAATGGAAACCCATCAACAACAGACTGATAAGAGCAAGACTGAGAGGGAGGTTCACCAACACCACAATTATACAATGCTATGCACCAACAAATGACAGCGATGAAGAGATCAAGGACGAGTTCTATCAACAGGTACAAAAAGAAATGGAAACTATTCCCAGGTACGATCTCATTATAGTAATGGGAGACCTAAATGCGAAAGTGGGAGCACACAATAACTATAATGAAAGAGTAATGGGGAAATGCGGCAGTGGAACAGCAAATGAGAATGGGGACAAATTAATAAGCTTCTGCAGTATTAACAACCTGGTCATTGGAGGAACACTTTTTCCATACAAGGAAGTGCACAAGTTAACATGGGAATCACCAAATGGACGAGACAAACCAGATAGATCACATAATGATCAATGGCAGATGGAGACATGCACTACAAGACGTGAAAGTAAGAAGAGGCGCAGATGTGGGAAGTGATCATCACCTAGTAGTAGCAAGACTGAAAGTGAAACTCAGAGCTGCTGGACCAGTTGCAGTCAAACAGAAAAGATACAACATCACGAAACTGAAGGATCCCCTCACCAGAAAAGCTTTCGTGGTCGACGTAAAGAGAAGATATGAGATTATCAAAAGCCAGGAAAGAACAGAGACAGATGATGTTGACCAGAGATTCAATACCATCTCAACAATATATAAGGAAAGCAGCAAGTCATGCTTGGGATTCCAGGAAAGAAAGAGCCAAGACTGGATAACACCGGATACACTAAACACCATAGCGAAGAGAAATGAAAAGAAAGAAAACAGAAGCTAAGTCTCCCAGGTTAAAGGCAATATATAGTGAACAGTACAGTCAGCTGGACAAGGAAGTTAAACATCAAACCCGTGCTAACAAAAGGACATTTCTGGATGACTTTGCAAGACAGGCAGAAGAGGCAGCACTAAGAAATGAACAAAGCACAGTATACAAAATAACTAAAATCATCAGTGGAAAACGAGGTGCAAACAATATTACATTAGTAAGAGATAAGCATGGAAATCTCATCACGACAGTAGAGGGACAGGAAACAAGATGGGCAGAGCATTTCAGAGAAGGAACCACCAGAGACAAATGCATGTTCCTGAGGCTGAAAATGATCTAGATGTTAATACAGACATCCCACGAAAAGAAGAAATCACAGCAATCAAAGGGTCAAAGAATGGAAAAGCTCCTGGTCATGATAACTTAAATGCAGAGCTGTTTAAGACAGACCCAGAGCTAGCAGCAGAACTATTAGAACCACTATTTGCACAAGTCTGGAAAACAGGGACAACACCAACAGAGTGGAGAAAAGGAATGATTGTCAAACTGCCTAAGGGGACCTCAAGACGCAGCAATAGAGACCGCAGTCAGCGACTCATAGCTTGACTGCCTGCGTCAGGACCAGCGAACCAGAGCTGGTCAAGACCGCACTCCACCTCCACGTGGTGGTCCTGGAAACAGTCTGCAGCTGTGCAGTCTGGCTGAGCGAGTGTGGATCGAAATGGGAAGGCAAACCCGATCCTAAAAAATGCCGTGCAGAAGTCGGATGTGTCGACCGAAAGGTGCAGATATCACAGCTTTGGCGTAAACAGACACAACGCAACCACCGTCCTTTTCAGGACGAACTAAGAAGAAGAAGAAGAAACTGCCCAAGAAGGGAGATCTTGCAGACTGCAATAATTGGAGAGGAATAACTCTTCTCTCTGTTCCCAGCAAAATACTAGGCAGGATAATTATACAGAGAATCTCAAAAGCAGGAAACCACAAACTGAGGAAAGAACAAGCAGGATTTAGAAAGAACAGAAGATGTGTAGATCATATATTCACTCTCAGGAACATTATAGAGCAGTGCTCAGAATGGCAAAGACAGCTGTACATTAATTTCGTTGATTTTAAAAAGGCTTTTGACAGTATACATAGGGACAGTTTATGGAAAATGCTGAGGGCTTATGGAATTCCAAGCTGCATAGTGTCAATCATAAAAAGCCTTTATGCCAACTTTACTTGTAGCATTGGGCAGAGCAACCTAACCTTTGAAGTGAAGACAGGAGTACGACAGGGATGCCCCTTATCAACCACTCTATTTTTAACAGTCATAGACTGGATGATGCGCCAGACGACAGAGGGCAATGCAAGAGCAATAAGATGGACTACATTTTCTACATTGGAAGATCTGGAATATGCAGATGACATTGCACTACTAGCACATTCACATCAACACATCCAGGAAAAAAAGGGTAGACTTAATAAGTATAGCCAGCAGGTGGGCTTGAACATCAACCTAAAGAAGACAGGTCATGACGCTCAATGTGAGCAACCCTGAGCCCATATCAGTAAGGAATCAGCAACTGGAACAGACAGATGCCTTCACATACCTAGGATGCATAGTAACACCAGATGGCGGAGCAAGCAAAGACATCAACAACAGAATGAACAAAGCAAGAACAGCCCTTTTTAGTCTAAACAACATCTGGAAGTCCTCTCAGTACAACACAAGCACAAAATTAGGATGATATCAGAGCTGTGTGCTTTCTGTGCTTCTCTATGGTGTGGAGAGTTGAAGAGTTACGGAGAAGGAAATGTCGAAATTGTCCTCTTTTCACACAACATGCCTAAGAAAAATTCTCTGAATCTTTTTGTCGAATACCATCACCAACCAAGATCTGCTTACTCGGAGCAAGGAAGAGGACATGCACACCATCATAGCTGGCAGATGCTGGAGCTGGGTTGGCCATGTCCTTAGAAGAGACCCCGATGCCATCACAAGAACAGCTATGCTATGGACCCCTGAAGGAAAACGAAAGAGAGGCTGACCAAAAACAACTGGGCGGAGGACTGTTGAGGCTGAGATGCAAAGAATGAACCAGAGTTGGGGCACTGTACGAAGGATGGCCGCCGACCGAGCAAAGTTGAATCAATTTGTTGTTGCCCTACAAGACGCTACTGACTGCTTTGACGGTCTGCGGCTAAGGATCAAAGAAAGAGAAGAAGATGATAAGAGATATAGGTTGATGATGTGTATACAGTGAGAGGTGAGGTGTTATATACTTACAGATATATATATATATATATATATATATATATATATATATATATATATATATATATATATATATATATATATATATATATATATATATATATATATATATATATATATATATATATATATATATATATATATATATATATATATATATATATATATATATATATATATGTTGTAGCTGAATGTTATGCTACGATAAAGGCCACCATAATGTTATGTCAGGGTAAGGGCCAAGATGAATGTTATAGGTTCAAAGTTGACTGTCATATGTGTTAATGTTGGAACTGGGGTTTTTGTCAGAGCCAACGTAGATGTAGAGATTCACACTGGATGTTGCATCGTATCAATGTAGGCCACCATCAACAACACAGGTCTTGCTCAGGAATAGAAGGTGTAAGTGCTGCGTAGCTAACTGAGTGAGTGGCAAGTTGACCTGGAGACTATGCTTTTGACAGATGTAGGTCACCAGGCATAGAGGTACTGACAAGGGTGTCGCACGAACTCACTCTCGAGTGTGTTTACACTTGATGCTTATAGATTACTTCAAGAAGGGGTGGTTGGTGTGTTAAGTAGATAATTAATCATGAATGGATGTATGCGAATGCATGTATAAGTCCTGACTGGTCACAATGCATCCACACAACCACATGTAGAAGTCAGTAATAGTTGACAATAGCTGACGTTTCATGGATTTATTCACGATACAGAACAGTAGACGTTCATCATCATATATATAGTCAGCACGACACTTGACGACATACAGCATAGCAATGGTGAATAATATAATTGGCATCAATGCATCATAATACGACTGTATTCAGGTGCTGAAACCATCATCCTTTTCTACTACAGCCGAGATATATATATGTAGGAGATTAAATCAACTCTCCCTTTCTGACCCCCAGCAAGACAGACATATCTTCTGGAGTACATCAGGCAATGTCCTCTAAGTTCCTTTAGTAGCAAAGGTATCAAACCTCGACTGACGTGATACCGCCGGAGCAACAGAGTTCAACAAGCAGATAGCCCTTGGGGCATGCATCAACCCGATGCATAAAAAGACATGATGATTCGTGAGCTGAAACTTCTCATGACAGTAGACTCTTTCCCGCCCAGTGGGAAAGTTAGCAAACAGACTACGAAATGTCAATCATAAAAGCTGGCGACAAATAATAATCATATGAAGAGCAATTACCTTTCTTCGGAAATAAACACCACAGCTCACACGCCTCCAGGCGCTTAGAATCACAAGGGGAACATCATCTGAGATGAACTAACACTATAAGAGGACTTCCATTTTCCCCGACAACATGATCACGGATGCTGAAACGCATCTTGCTCTCTCGAAAAACTCTGCGACACTCAGGACGGAAGCCTTTTCAAAAAACCACTTCAATCTCGACATGCGCAGAAGCGCTCGACCCCGAGTTCAATTCAGACGACCCTATGCTGGGCACATACCAAGAAAGATACCGAGTAGATTGCGCCTTATATGGACAGGGAATAAACATGAACGCAGGTTGCAAAATATTCCAAGAAACGTAGAACATAAATAACACATAAGGAAGGGAAACCCGAGGCCTGTAAACAGTAAATTAATATTAGACAAACATAAAGGTATGTTTTCAGGCACTCGTAAGAAATAAAGAAGTAGAACACTTGGACAACAGAAAAACAACAGACGTGAGTGGCTTACCCAGGGTTCGAACCCCGTACCTTCCGTACGACAACTCCGCCTAGCTATCAAGCGAATCACACTGACCCCACGGCCAGCTAGGCATCCCCAAAAAAAGATGCTTTACTGGCTATTTATCAGTAAGAAACTCAAGATAACACCGAAAGTATACAGTGGGCAACTCAGCCCCTTAATGACGCAATCACTTCTGTTGTTCTCCTATTAACAGTATGTGTCAGTCCAAACAAGACAAAGACCTTGATACTGGGTCCAGTAAATAGTAGAAGACTAAAGGACAATAGTATAGAACAGTGGGTAGGTTTCTGGTATTGTATGAACATAAATAACACATAAGGAAGGGAAACCCGAGGCCTGTAAACAGTAAATTAATATTAGACACATACTGTTAATAGGAGAACAACAGAAGTGATTGCGTCATTAAGGGGCTGAGTTGCCCACTGTATACTTCCGGTGTTATCTTGTGTTTCTTACTGATAAATAGCCAGTAAAGCATCTTTTTTTGGGGATGCCTAGCTGGCCGTGGGGTCAGTGTGATTCGCTTGATAGCTAGGCGGAGTTGTCGTACGGAAGGTACGGGGTTCGAACCCTGGGTAAGCCACTCACGTCTGTTGTTTTTCTGTTGTCCAAGTGTTCTACTTCTTTATTTCTTACGAGTGCCTGAAAACATACCTTTATGTTTGTCTAATATTAATTTACAAGAAACGTAGACCTGTTCAACCATAAAAGGACAACGATCCCGAGATCGATCTAAGAATAAACTGGCAGTTTAAGTCACAAGAAAAGGTAACAACCATTGTCAAAAAGTAATCTCAGTTTACCAAGAGTTATGTACCTTAGACCATAAGAATAAAAATGTGCGTAACAATATATATATATATACTTGAGTAGTGATATCAATATTTACTAGTATTACTGCATTTGTGTAACCAGAGAGTTATCTGGTGATATAAGTGAAATATATACGAATGAATAGTGGTATAGAAAATCTATAGAGGTACTAGTGTACATCATGGACATTGATAGCTTCATGCGGATAGGCAAGGAAGCGGGCTACACAGGAAAAGAATTATTAGATTATGACAAAGCTGAATTTTATTCAATTGAAAATCAAAAAGCTCTGGAGAAGGAAAAGGAAGAGAAGGAAAGGATTGAGAAACAGAATGCTCTAAGAGATGCTCGAGCTGAAGAGCTAGAGCTAAAAAAGAAAGAATTCGAGTTACAAGAAAGGAAGATGAAAGAAGATAAAGAGTTACAAGAAAGGAAGATAAAAGAAGATAAGGAGTTACAAGAAAGGAAAATGAAAGAAGAAAACGAGTGGAAGCAGAGAGAGTTCAAATTGCAAGAAAAGAAGTTGAGAGAAGATAGAGAATTGCAAGAAAAGAAGATGAGAGACGATAGAGAGTTAGAGTTAGAGAAGGAGAGAATGAGAATAGCTCTGGAGGAGAAGATGATGGATAAGAAAATAAAATTAAAGAAATTGGAAGCGGGTGCGAGTGGTCAGAACTCAACTCCTGGTGGGGCTCATCATCCTTTTAGGCTGAGTCTGCCAAATTTTAATGATAAAATTGGTAGCTTAGATGTCTTCCTTGAAAGAGAAAAGGTGTTGTCCTCATGTTCTAGTGAGTTGGTGGCGTTTTTTCAGGAATGCCAAAAAAAGGACATCTAGTCCATAGCCCAATTATGGCACCATTATGTCCTTGCCCATCCGGGCAAACCCATTCAGAAGTCAGGTCTGTCGGACGTGTTAGTTGCCGGGGTCGGCAAAATGCAGCGCCAACCATGGCAACGCTGAGTGGGTAGTGCTGACAGGTCCATGAGGTCAAGATTCAATAGGTCAACCCGCTCATATCAATCAGGTAGGGACAGTTACAGAAACTTTAGATCACAGCGACATTTTCAGCCTAGATGGAGTAGTAGACAGTCTGGAAGCGATAGTGATGGGGAGAATTTCCAAGGGTGGAAACATGTACGCTTCCAAGGCGCACAAGATAAGGGCAAACCATTTTATAAAGGGAAGGGATCTAAACATAGAAGCGGATCGTCAGACGGTTGGGGTTCGGACTCCGATACGTGTTCCTCACTGAATCATAGTCCTGACAAGGAGAATAGAAAGATTATTTGCCGCGCAAGTGGGGCCAAAGGTCATATAGCCAGGTGGTGCAAGGCTGAGCCAGAGAAGGCCAATGTGGCATGTGTTCTAGACACCATCAACAATGAAGACTGTGAGGGGTGCAGACAGTTATTTGTACCGGATGGGAAACCCCTGTTGATTTGCAGGCACACGTTACCCTGTCTGTCTTCCCTGGATGAAGGTGGAAAACTCAAGCTTTGTACTGGGTTGGTGCAGTCGAGGCAGGTGTCCATCCTTAGGGACACGGGATGTACCACCTTTAGGGGTGCGGCGCTCCTGCATCAAGGAGTCATGCTTTACAGGTAAGACAGTGAGGTTCATCACCTTTGGGGGTAATGTAGAATGTTACCCCATAGCCAACGTGGACATAGACACCCCCTTCTTGGCAGGAAGTGTGCACGCGTGTGTCCTTAACGAACCAGTGGCAGACCTAATCATCGGTAATGTGCGAGGGGTTTGAAATTGTACACCGGCGGAAATTCACGAATGGGAGAATAATAGGAATGTAGTGGCTAATGCTGTGCTAACTAGGGCGCAAGTGAAATTACAGGAAGAGTGTGATAATCCTGATGCTTCTTGTGTCCCATCAACAGTAGACGAGGTTTTGGGTGTGTGAGATGTGTCGGTCGGTGATTTCGCAGAGGGGCAGAAAACAGACAGGACGTTACTGAGACTGTCAGAGTTGGCGAAAACAAGAGAAGCTAAACAGACCAAAACATCACGGTACTGGTTCGAGTATAAGGACCAGATCCTGACTCTGTGCTTTGAGAGACAACAGCAGCTCATACATCAGGTAGTGGTGCCAAGCCAGTGGAGAGCGAAGATGCTGGAGTTGGCACATGACTCTCATTTTGCTGATCACATGGGAGTGGCTAGGACTCGATACAGAGTTCTCTCCCAATTCTATTGGCCAGCATTGAATAAGGACATCAAAGCATACTGCAGGTCGTGTGCCATTTGTCAACAGATGGCTCACAAAAGTCGGTCGCCAAAAGCCCCAGTTCAGACAGTAGACTTGTCACTGCGCCCATTCCAGAAGGTCGCGGTCGATATTATAGGCCCGTTGGCCGTGATGTCCGATAGAGGATTTTGTTTTATCCTCACAATGGTGGACTTGTGTACAAGGTGGCCAGAGGCAGTGCCCATGCAATCTATTACCTCACAGGCAGTAGCGGAAGCACTTCAGCTGTTATACAGCCATTTCGGGTTCCCAGAATGCATACTCTCTGACAGGGGAACTCAATTTATTTCAAAAGAAATGTCGGAGGTAACTAGATTGCTGGGGATTTCTCAGTCTTTCACCTCTCCCTACCACCCGCAGGCGAACGGAGTTTGCGAAAGCCTAAATGGCGCATTGAAACACATGTTGGCTAAAGTGACTGCCGAGTTCCCTCAGGATTGGGATAGATACCTTCCGGCCGTGTTGTTTGCATACAGGGAAGCCCTGCACCAGAGTACGGGCTTCTCGCCATTTGAGTTGTTGTATGGAGCAAACCCCAGGGGTCCGATGCACGTCCTAAAGGACTGGCTGGTAGGAAAACATGTAGACAGATTGGCGGTGTCTGCGTATGATTATATTGTACATCTACGCGAGAGGATAATTAAGGCATGTGCATTAGCGCGGGAGAACCTGACCCATGCGGGTATTCAGTACTGCCGGTATGCAAACCGAGGTACGAGACTTATTTCAACCAGGGGATGAAGTGTGGCTACTTTTGCCCACAAAGGAAGATAGATTAAGCATCTCCTGGCAAGGGCCATTTTGGGTTCGGAAAAAGTTAACCGATGTCGACTACGTTGTAGAAGTTAGGAAGAAGGAGAAAGTGTTCCACGTGAACATGCTTAAGCCGTACGTAGAGCGTCCTCCTGAGCTATCTTCGGTGGTTAAGGCCATGAGTTCGCAGCGTTCAGAAGTAGCGGTGGCAGTAGTGATAGATAGTGGTGAAGACAGCTGCGATGATGGAAACCTACAGCTGTCCCTCGTACCGATAGCCCCTTCTGAATCCTGGGCAGATGTGTCGGTGTGTGCAGATCTAACTGACAGGCAGAGGGCTCAGGTAGAGGCAATACTGAGGGATTTCAGTGAGGTACTCACGGATTTGCCGGGGAAAACAGATTTAATAGTCCATGACATAACTTTAACCGACAACCAGCCAATCAGAGTTAAACCATACCCATTACCGCTACATTATAAAGCGGCGATTGAGAAGGAGATTGACGAAATGGCTTGGTTAAATATCATTGCCCCCTCCGAATCCCCGTATTCTTTCCCCATGGTTGTGGTTAAGAAGAAGAATGGGGCCCGCAGAGTTTGCATTGATTTTCGTAGGCTCAATAGTGTAACAGTAGTCGACGCAAAGCCTATGCCTAATCAGGAAGAGCTTCTGACCAAACTCTCTCATGCTAGATTTTTTACAAAGTTAGATTTAGCAAGAGGATACTGGCAGGTGCCATTATCTGAGGCTGCAAAACCTCTTACGGCGTTCACAACTCCAAGGGGTCTATTCCAATTTAATTATATGTGTTTCGGGTTAGTCAATGCACCTGCCACCTTTGTAAGAATGATGAGGAAGCTACTAGGACACAGAGACGATGTTATTACATACATCGATGATATCTGCATTTTCCACAAAACATGGGAGCAGCATTTGGATGGGTTGTTTGCTGTATTGAAGTGTCTGAAGGCACATGGACTCACTGCTCGCCCGAGCAAAGTGTCCATTGGGTATGCAGAGCTGAGCTTCCTGGGCCATGTTGTTGGCCATAACATCATGAAACCTGAAGATGGTACAGTTACAAAAATATTACAGCTGCAAACGCCGAAGACTAAGAGGCAGGTGAAGAGTTTATTGGGATTGATCAATTTCTATAATAAATTCATCCCAGATTTTTCAACATTGGCTGAGCCGCTTACGGCACTCACCAAAAAGGGACAACCCAACAAAATAAAATGGAATTTTAAATGCGAAGATGCATTGGGCAGGATTAAGAAACTATTTTCTAAAAAACCCATCTTGAGATTGCCAGATCTTGGCAGACCACTGATATTACACACTGATGCTTCGTCGGTAGGCATTGGTGCCTGCCTTATGCAGGACCACAGAGGGTCACTCCATCCAGTGTTGTATGTCAGTCGGAAGCTGTTGCCAGCGGAAACCAGATACTCCACGATTGAGAGAGAGTGCCTTGCGATTATCTGGGCGGTGTCTAAGTTGGCACGGTATCTGTTCGGGGCACATTTTTTCCTCCAAACAGATCACAAACCACTGCTATTTTTGCAGTCTGCTAAATCCACCAGTGCTAAATTGACACGCTGGGCATTATTGCTACAGCAATTCAACTTTACTATTTTACCAATTCAGGGTGTATATAATGTGGTAGCGGATGTTCTGTCCAGGTTATGAGGTTGGTGGGGGACAAGAACATCTGAAGAGAGTACTTTTAGAATCTATGTAAGAAATGTATTATGACTATTAGAATTGATATTTCATGATGATGTATTATGGTATACAATGTATGTATTATGATGCCATAAAGGCAATATGTATAAAGGTGTATCCAACGTGTATATTTATCATGTTATCATATACCTACGGTTATATTGTGGGAGATGTTTCTTGATACGATGACATGATGTTTGATTAGTGACAGTTGGTTATATAGATGTGGTGGAACATGCACCGGGCTTAGGCTGCACCAGGGTTAGACAGTCGTTGTTATTTTTCATGACTGCCAGTACCTGGTGTGGGGGTGTACATGTTTCCTTGTATTTAGTCTAGTTAGTGAGAAGGCATGTTTGACAATAGTATTAAACAACTTTGGCATTCTCTAAGTAGATGAGGAGGTGCCTTCTCGGCATGGTTGTCACCCTTACTCCGAAGGGGGTGGGGTGTGTCTCCTCCGGTGGAAGAAAACTTTGTTTTCTTTCTTAGGGAGGGGGAGGGGTGTGTCACAGTATAGACATTCGCCGAAATCTTGAGTTGGTCATGCTGTAAGAGTGACAACATTGATACTCATTTTAAAAAGCCGGTTTTGGTCAGTTGAGGCAAAAAACGGAAGAGGATATGAAACTTTTGGCGCAAAGTATTCGATGAGATGTCTGCCATCCTGAGAGGACGTGTTCCTTTGGTCAGCAGTTTTGCTGGGATTATGTGAATGCCATTGCGGTTCATATTTCTTGCCGATTTCTATGTAGTCAGGATTATTTGATATACTGCTAGAATGTTGATGTGATCCCTAGTGGTTTTTGTTCCTGGATATGATTTACGTTAAGTAACTTGCATTTGTATATTGCCTGGCTTCAGTACAGTGTTAGCCAGTGAGCGAAAGTCATTGGGTAGTCGCTGGATAGATTATGTCGGTGATTATGTTGCTGTTAGATTGAGCTATTGATTATGGAAAGTAGTATGGTAGTTCCATTGCATTGTTAGTTTTCATGTGTATTGATAGCTGTGTGTGGCTTCTGTGTGCGCAATATTTATTAAAGGGACCATACCTATCCCAGGTGTTATTGGTCATTTAATGTCAGCTATTGTGTGCTGTGGTCATACCTTTAGGGAATGAGCCAGAGGACAGAGATTGCCATGGGTTAAATCCACAGTACAAATAGGGTTTGATCCAACAACATCAGTAGATTGTTCTGATTGTTGTTCAACTCTTTTGAATTGCTGACGTAGTTTGTGGAGTGATACTACTAGGTCAGCCAGGTTGGCATTATTCTGGCTCTTCAGCATTACAATTACTGACAATGCTTCTGTGAAGAGAGCCACTTGCCTCTCCAAACTTTCCTCTGTCATTAGGACTTCTACTGTAGTTTGTAAGGCCTCTGCCTCTTTCTAAAGTTAGATGTTCATATAAGGTTGTGGCTGCCACTCTGTGAGTACTATCCCTCTCTGTTTATCCTACATCCCTACAGAATTGGTATGACCCATTAGTAGTAGCTTCATTCAGTCATAACTGACAATGGGAATGCGTCTCTGAGGTGATAGCCCTCAGCTGCTTTTTTTTTCCCTGGTATACCTTTTGCGGCGTGTTCTTTTTTCTTCAGCTTGTTGTGAGATCTTTTCATCCAGTTTGAGGTGGCACAATAGGGAGCATCGCCACTTTGTGCGATCCACATCTTCATCCTCCCAGGTTGCTGAATTTATGTCCTGTGCCTTCATGTCTCTCTTACAATTGTCTTTGATCCTCATCTGCAGTCAACCTGTTGTTCTTTCGCCAGTTGTCCGTAGAAAATATCTTTGAGAATATGACCATCTTCCAAGGTGAGAATTACACCCCTAGACAACATTAAATGACCAATTATATGTAGGTTTAAAGAAGAATGGGTGTATTTCATGGAAACTAAAAGCAAACAATCAAGGAAGTTCTGGGTAGAAAATGAAAATATCGGGGATCTGTTGCAGCCAACTTTTGATTACTGTTTAAGGTAAATTATGTAATGAAAGTGGCATCAGGGAAGATTTTTAGAAGTACTCAAATATACATTGACTGCCCCAAGGAAAATTCTCTAAATTTGTTTGGCTGCATGCCATCATCAACCAAGGACTGCTTACTCAAGAGTAGTCAAGAAGATGTGCACACCATCGTAGCTGGTAGACACTTGAATTGTGTTGGCCATGCCCTCAGAAGAGACCCAGATACCATCATCAGAACTGTTTATACTATGGACCCCAGAAGGAAGGTAAAAGAGAGACAAACTAAAAACAACTTGGCAGAGTGTTAAATGATGAAGAAATTGCCCGAATTCATTCGTTGTCTAGGGTCCATTGGTGTTAATAAAAATGTGAAAGTTCATTTATCATGATTTGGTTTATATTGTTGAATATTATGGAAGCCACCCTTCGTATCTAAACCTTTTCGTGTCAAAACTTCAAATACTGAATAAGGTTACCAACTTCTTGAACGAACCTTAATTGATTGGATAAACTTCTGGGCTTAGACGATTTGGCAACAGTTTAATAATCAGTAAGTACAAATTCACAACGTCACAATTACGAATATGGCATGAATGTTCCCTCTCTGTTTTACAGTCTTGCTTTATCTTGATTCGATTTTCATACAGTGTCAATCAACTTTTCCATTATTTATACCTTTATAATATCATTCATTATTTGCATTTTTAATCGGGCTATTTAGCGTCCCAGCATAACAAAAATTCGCTATATTTTTCCATTAATATCAGGGGAATTAAGCATCCCGGTACATCAAATATTCACACATCGTATTTATATCAATCCATTGACTTCGGGGTATGTTGCGTCCCGGTATAACAAATATTAATTTTATTCATTTTTAATAATCCTTTTGACCTCGGGGAATGGGGCATCCCGGTATAACAAATGTTCAATTATATTTACTCATATAATTTTATTATGACACATTTCTTTCTCATGGGAATTATCATCCTGTATTAACTTCATTTACAATTCCGGCATCATCTTATGCCTATCATTTAAAGCATATAGCTTACCAACATCCTCTGAATATTTGTTGAATACATAATCCTGTTTGTCTCATATTAATTTACCATGAAGGGAGAGCTGCATAGCATGAACTAAAGTTGGAGCACTGTACAAAGGATGGCCAACAACTGAGCAAAGTGGAGGGTGCGTGTTGCTGCCCTACAAGACACCAACTAGGTGTGGTGGTCATTGATAGCAATGTCAGTTAGCGGCTAAGGATCCAAGAAATAAACATTGTAACAGCGGGGTTCTCTGATTTTGCCCAACTTTAATTACTGGACAGTGAAAAAAAAAAACTAAGACTAATGTTAAAACTTTCTCTATAATGCTGTTGGCTGATCCAAGTGAAGTTACCCTGTCTGTAACCTGAAGAGATTGTTTGGTAATGGTTATCTAACTTGTCTTTATTCTGAATTTGTTTCTGATTGAATGAGAGAAGTAGTAATTAGAATTGCTGCCTTTGAATTGAGATTTTCTTGCCAGAAAAATGTAGGTTTTATTAGAAATGAATTTTATTTGCGTGACAGTAATGTAGCATTAGTTTTCTAAATTATGATGGGAAGTGATTGAGAGGCAGTGGGTAAATGATAGTAAGTAGTGTAAGTCAGTAAGTCTTATTAGGACAAAAGAAAAAAAAATGGCCTATACACATTTAGGCAACATGTTGATAGCATTATAAGGCAGTCCTTGTTCTGGAATACCCAGATTAAGAGGGGTTGTTGTTGAAGGCTCCTTGGTATTATCTACACTGTAGATCTCAGCTTATCCTGTGGCTTTTCTGCCATTCCAAAACACGTTGAGTTGAAGTCATGAGCTCCAGTTTCTCCAGCTTGGCTTGCATTTAAAGGATCGTCATATCTGGTCCCAAGCTAGGAGTAGGAAGTGCGTGGCATACTGTGCATTCCTCACCATCTAAGGGGGCTCTACAATTATGCAGAGCTAAAATACTGTACTCTGGTTCTGGACTCTGCCAAGAAATTGTCACGTCCTGCACAGAGCCACTTCTCAGCTTCCCCTGCCTATCACTGGGTCCATAGTGAGATCCTTCTGCATGCAGTCAACCAAGCCCAAGCCAAAGAATTACGGCTGGGGCTCAATGACTTCTCCAAGCTTAGAGTGCAATGCTGGGTTTCACCACAGGGGGAATCCCTGGAAATGTGTGGATGATTTCAAGAGTCAGTGGAGATGTACCTCACAGACATAGGAGGTTGACTTCCATGTACATGCAGTGTAGCATTGTGCATAGCTGGTGGTCATATACGGATGACTCCAAATATACTTCCATGCATAGTAAGAGGGGAAGATGAAAACCAAAAAAAACACACGAAGAATGGAACTAGAGAGAGAACATTGATCGGGTAGCTTAAAAGTTAATTGGATATGCCATCAATTTGTCCTTTGTTTTTTTTCTTTTCACTTTTAAGGACGAGATGAAGAGACTAAGAAAGAAACGTTCACATCTTATGTTGTGCTGCCATGAGTTGATGTTCCATGAAAGTGAGAAAGTCAAGGAAGCAGTAAGTCTCCAGCTTTTTTGTGATTTCTTCTTCTTTGTTCGTCCTGAAAGGACGTTGGTTGCATTGTGTCCATTTACAGTGAAGCTGCGATAATTGCGCCTTATGGCCGACACATCTGACTTAAGCATGGCATATTTTGGACCAGGTTAACCTTCCCACTTCGATCCCTACTCTCTTAGCCAGACTGCAGTGATGCATCCTGTTTCCAGGACCACCACTTGGAGGTGGAGTAGGGTCTTGGTCAGCTCTGATTCGCTGACGCAAGCAGTCAAGCTATGGGTTGCTGACTGCATTTATCACTGTTGGTACGTCTTAGGTCCTCTTTAGTGATTTAAGAACTCACTGCAAAAGAAAATGACATTGGCATCAGTATGATTGTCCAACTGCAACACTTGAAGGACAGAAGTACTATTAAGAATATACTATCCTGTCAGATAAAAATCAGATGACATAATACCTGTGTAAGATCTAGTGTCCTAAAAAAATGTTAACTAAGGTTCCATTGTTCACTTGGTTGTAAGATAATCACATTTTTTAAGTGTCCAGACATGTCCTTAAGTCTGTAATCAGTGTCATTTATTTAATGCTCTTCTTCATGCTTGTAAGTAATCTTCATTTTGAATGCACTGGGATAGGATGAAGGACAATGCCTTGTATAGAGAGAGTGACAAATATCTGTCATTCTTTCATTTATTATCATCTGAATTTTGAATGCGCTGGGATAGGATAAAGGACAATGCTTTGTGTAATGAGAGTGACACAAATCTGTCATTCATTTATTATCCTTGCTGAGCATAGACCTTCAGCAAGTTTACCTTCCCATCCTGTGCCATCCATGTTAGGTCATTGCATGTCTTCTTTATATCTGTCCAGTCTATTTTTCATGTGTTTTTTTCTCTTTCAATTTCTGTAACCCTGGGGACTCTAGAATAAGGACAGCCTTGTAATGCTATTAACTGGTTTCCTCAATAAGTGTCCTATCCAGTCCCAATGTCTTGGCAACACCTCTTGTTTAAAAAAACAACAACTCTGTGATGAAGAATTAATCTTGTCAAACAGAAACATTGAAACCCAGTGTCTGGTGTTGCTGACTAAATACAATTCTGTCAATTTGTGGACAAAGAGTACAGTCATCTGAGCATGTTTTTAACTAACAAACTGCAGGAGTTTATGTTGCCCCCTTCGTGTTTATAACGTGTGGGCCAACCTACGTTTGGGGTCATCCATTAGTTGAGCTGATGTGGTAGTTTGGTGAGAAAGACAAAGAAAAAGCTTGAGGAAGATCCTACTTAAATAGCTGAGGGGAGCCCCTGTTGATTAGCAGCTTAATTAGTCAACCCAACCATTATTTTACATGTGGTCTTGCTGTTGGCATCCCACATTAACATCAACAACACCGAGAAGAATAACAACATAGGGACAGTGATCCTATTCTTTGATCCAAATTAGGACCTATGATCACACGAGATATTTGTGACTATAGTTATTTCTGTTTGTGTTCAGCCATTTTTTGACCATATAGTTTTATCCTACCTTCATCATCATCATCATCATCACCTTTTTTTGGCTCCTTATGTAGCATAGAGCCACCATTGTAGATGGTCTCCTTAAGGAAGCCTAGTAAAAGTAGAAACTCTTGCATCAACTTGTTTTGCATGATGGGGTTGCCAACCCTTTACACAACCTTGTATACGGGGCATCCTACTATTGGTCTTGTATAATTATGTTAATGATCATCTGTCTTTAATCTTCAGTCATATTTTGATCCTCTTTATTTACGTTTTAAAAGTGTTAGGACTTCGACGCCTTCAGGGAAGTACCTAGGTTTAATGTGTATATTTATTTAGGTTCTTATGTGTCCTATCTAGCCTTCACTTTCTTTCCTTTCCCTAACGAAGGCCTTGTGGCTGTAACGTTGGCTATTTTCTTTGTCTTTTGTCCTCGTAAGACGAATCACCTTTTTTCGATTTTTTTTCCACACCCATCCATATTTACGTTTTAACATTTTCTTTATGGCTATATTTATGCTCTTCTTTAGGCATATATAACCATCTGTGACTTGCTGATTGTATTCAGTCCCCACTTGGGAGAAAGTAATCCTCTAATGAAACCTGTTGTGTACGATGTTGAACCTAAACTAACTGCCCATCTCAGTGATTTTCTTATGACAAAAGTATTCATTGAAGATGAAGATGGTAAGTAGTATGTGCTTGTTTACCAGCTCAGAAAGAACACCAGACCATTAGACTTGGTACTGTCTAAATAAACTTATTGTTTGCACACAAAACTTTATCAACTTTTTCCAGTTAGACAATAAAGTTTGTTCGTTCTATCTGATTCTGCTTTTAAGTTTGGGAGGGCAAAGAAAAACCCAATCATTCAATGTCAGACTGCTCAAGCATTTCATGAGTTCTAATTCTATGCCACCCCAGTCTGATTATGTTCAAATTATTGTTGTATTTACTGTATGGATTTTTTTTTTAAATTAGTGTTTTAAAAATAAACATACCGTACTTAATTTTTTATTGTAATTGGATAATGTAAATATATGTTGTTGTATTACCTTTATAATGTTGCATGCCTTTAAATAATGCTTAAAGTTCATAAGCTGGAGAAAATACGGAGGCCCTTAGGGTGGACTAGTACTTACTTACTTAGTTGTTCCCCTTCTACAGGGAGGTGTAGAGGTTTGGAAGAGAGAGCGCCAGACTATCCTATCGGTTGTCTTCCTCCTGGCCTGATTCCATTCTAGTCCTCGGTCCTTCAAAGATTGTCTAATGTTGTCCTCCCAGCGAACTCTGGGTTGTTCTAGAGGTCTGGATCCCTGGCTCTTTGTTTCCCATGCTTGTCGTGGTAGCCGACCTTCTCCCATTCTGCAGACATGGCCAAACCATCTTAGTTGAGACTGTTGTACTTGGGTCTGCAGGGGGTGGGATTTTAGGCCTTGACGTATCGTCTGGTTGCGTACCATGTCTCTTCTTGTTACTTCAACCACCTTCCTCAGATACCTCATTTCTGAGGATTGGATCTGGCTTTTGTGGGTTGTAGTCATTGCCCATGACTCGCATCCATATGTCAAGACTGGGACATAGGTGGAGCGGTATACAGCCATCTTCATTTTCTAGTGGTTATCATTTCTGATTCTTGACCTTGCTCACTACCAAGGAGTTCTGAGAAATATTCTTTCCATCTTTCCATTACTTCCTTCGGGGCAGTAAAGCAATTTGCCTTGCTTGTCCTTTATAAATTTGAGAGGGCATTGTTTTTCCTTCCTCATGTTCTTTAGGGTCTTATAGAACAATTTCTGGTTTTCTTGCACATCTTTTTCTAGCTTTTCTCCAAATTCTTCCCAGGACTTCTGTTTTGCTGCTAGCACCTTGTTCTTTGCTTCTGTTCTGAGTATCACACATTCTCTATATTTCTCTTTTCAGGGCAGCTCAGCCACCTTTGGTCCAAACCTGGCATCCAGCTCTCACCTGTGGCTCCTCGTAGCTGTCAGCATGCGACAGCGGCCACCCCCGGACAACGGCTTTGACAGGCCGGCTAAACTAGGTGAGGGTAGCCGAATGGTTATAAACCTTCGGTGAGTTAGGGTCTGCCTACCCATGCATGCGAAGACTGGATTCGATAGACTGCGCGGAAGAAACCACCTGTTGGTTCAACGGGCATGACGGCGATTACCAGCAATGCGCTGTGGAGCGTAAGGAGCACGGCGAGGCACGTAGAAAGCCCTGGTCATCCACTGCACCTGACTTCATCTCCAGTCGTCTTGACTTGTCTTGCCACTGGATTGAGATGGACCCAGGCGAGAGAGTGAGGTCGACGAATTGCGCAACTCTTCCTCACTTTAATCCAAATCACCGCGCAAGTCACTCTTTCATCCATTCATCCATCCACTCACAACAAGTCCTGTGGCGATGGGCGAGCGGCGAAGCGGCAGGCGTGGGTACGCTGGCAGTCGTAGTCGCAGACCTACACACAGGCGGCTCAGGCCATATGGTCGTCTTCCACTGATCGGAGCAGCAGTGGGATTCGGCAGCCCCCTGAGTGTCTGAGCAGCCCTCTTTAGGAAAGCACTGCTCACCTCCATGGCATGAGGAAGGGGCTAGAAAAGGTGCCCTAAACATTGCCTGCTTCACCATTACCTAACCAGCTTACCGCGGTTGGTGGGTACCCTACTTCGGCGGTCGACATATAAGAAAAAGAAAGGACAGATTTTTCCCCCTCATTCTAGGCGCATGGAATGTGCGCACTCTACTTGACAAAGACTTTAACGCAAACAGACCTGAGAGACGAACTGCCCTGATTGGGAGAGAACTGGCCAGGTACAACATTGACATAGCAGCACTGAGTGAAACTCGACTTGCAGGCGAGGGCCAACTTTGCGAAAAGGGTGCAGGTTATACATTCTTTTGGAGCGGAAGAGGAACTGAAGAAAGACGAGAAGCAGGGGTTGGATTTGCAATCAAAACAGCAATTGTCAGCAAGTTAGCGTTGCCCCCCAAAGGGAATAAATGACCGACTCATGACGGTCAAGATCCCTCTGTTCTATGGAAGAAAACATGCCACCATCATTAGCGCGTATGCACCAACTATGACAAACCAGGATGATGTCAAGGATAAGTTTTACGAAGAACTACATGCAGTCATTGCATCAGTTCCTAAAGCAGATAAGCTCATCATTCTTGGTGACTTTAATGCAAGAGTAGGCTCAGATAACATCTCCTGGAATGGCACTATTGGTAGGTACGGCGTGGGTCGCTGTAACAGTAATGGACTTCGTCTCCTCCAGACTTGCGCAGAACATGACCTCCTTGTCACCAACACCATTTTTCGACTTCCTACCCGCAACAGGACCTCCTGGATGCACCCTCGCTCAAAGCATTGGCACCTAATTGACTATGTAATTGTTAGGAAGAAGGACAGGCAAGATGTCCGGGTGACCAAGTCCATGTGTGGTGCCGAATGCTGGACTGATCATCGCCTCATTGTATCTAAACTTAAAATTCGTATCCAACCAGCCAGGCGCCCTCAGGGAAAGAAAACTCAAAAGAGGCTGGATGTCACCAAACTAAAGAAGACAAAAAACAAACAGTCATTTACTGACACCTTAGAAGACCGTCTCAAATCTATCTCGCTAGACGGCCAAAGTGTGGAAACAAATTGGGCAGCCCTAAGTGAGCAGATCTACAACACTGCTACAGAGGTCCTGGGTCCTTCCATCAAGAAACAAAATGACTGGTTTGATGAGAACTCAGATGATATAAAGCAGATGTTGGCTGAGAAACACCATCTCCATAAAGCATATTTAAATGATCCAAAATCTACATCCAAGAAAGACGCTTTCAACAACATGCGTAGAATCGTCCAACATAAACTACGCCAGATGCGGGATTCATGGCTGAGTAATAAAGCAGATGAGCTCCAAGGCTTTGCTGACAGCCATGACTTGAAAAACTTTTACCTTGCACTCAAAGCGGTCTATGGTCCAACATCATCAGGATCATTTCCCCTCCTTAATGCAGATGGAAAAACACTAATTACAGACAAGGAAAAAATGCTCCAACGCTGGGCTGAACATTTTAATAATATCTTGAACCAGCCATCATCTATTAACGACGAAGCCATCTTCCGCCTGCCCTAAATTCCTATAAATGAAGCATTAGATGATGTACCAACTCTGGAGGAAACTAAAAAAACGATTCGTCAACTGTCTAGTGGAAAGGCCCCTGGCTCCGATTCAATTCCTGTTGAGGTTTATAAAGATGGCGGTGCAGTTCTGATAGAGAAACTTCATATGATCTTCCAGCAAATGTGGCAGAGTGAAACCATCCCACACGATCTCAAAGATGCCTCAATTATACATCTATATAAACGTAAAGGTAATCGCCAAGACTGCAACAATCATCGAGGCATCTCTCTTTTATCAATCGCTGGGAAGATATTCGCCAGAATCCTTTTGAATCGCCTTACGGCTCATCTTGACAAAGGTCTTTTACCTGAAAGTCAGTGTGGATTCCGGAAAGAACGTGGAACCACAGATATGGTGTTCGCTGCAAGACAGCTACAAGAAAAATGCCAAGAACAGCACTGTGACCTGTACACAGCTTTCATCGACTTGACAAAGGCGTTCGACACGGTCAGTAGAGAGGGTCTATGGAAGATCATGGCAAAATACGCTGCCCAAAGAAATTTATCACAATAGTGCAGCAACTGCATGATGGAATGCAGGCTAGAGTTCAGGAAAACGGTGAGCTATCAGAGCCTTTCCCCGTCTCAAATGGAGTTAAACAAGGGTGCGTACTTGCACCGACTCTGTTCAGTATCATGTTTTCTGCTATGCTGACTGATGCTTTTAGAGACGGGGACACAGGAATCGACATTAGTTATCGTATTGATGGAAAATTGTTTAACCTTAGGAGGCTTCAAGCAAAAACCAAGGTCAAATCACACACCATCAGAGATCTGATGATTGTGCCCTCAATGCTGGCTCAGAGGCTGATCTGCAGCATAGTGTGGATAGATTCTCCGAAGCCTGCGCCAACTTTGGGCTTACCATCAACACGAAGAAAACAGAAATCATGTACCAACCAGCTCCTGGCACAGTTTATACTGAGCCAGTCATCAAGGTTAATGGTGAGAAACTGAATGTTGTGAACAGATTCACATACCTTGGTAGCACACTATCCCAGAACATTGTCATTGATGATGAGGTGAACACCAGGATCTCCAAAGCCAGCAGCACATTTGGCAGACTATACACCAACGTTTGGCATCGAAGTGGCATTAGTCTACAGACAAAGCTGAAGGTGTACAGAGCTGCGGTGCTTCCAGTGCTGCTATATGCATGTGAAACATGGACTGTATACAGGCGCCACGTAAAGAAGCTAAACCACTTCCATACAGTCTGTCTCAGGAAGATAATGAACATCAAATGGCAAGACAAGATCCCGGATACCGCCGTTCTTGACAGAGCTGGTATCCCTAGTATTGATACTATTCTGATGCAGTCACAAATTCGCTGGGCAGGTCATGTAGTCCGCATGCCAGACCATCGACTGCCAAAGATACTCTTTTATGGTGAGATGCAGAAGGGTAAACGCTCCCATGGTGGCCAAAAGAAGCGCTTCAAAG
Organism: Oreohelix idahoensis; assembly: GCA_024509875.1. Lineage (NCBI taxonomy): Eukaryota > Metazoa > Mollusca > Gastropoda > Stylommatophora > Oreohelicidae > Oreohelix > Oreohelix idahoensis. The sequence continues at coordinate 155,249 of JAMPIV010009836.1, read as the reverse complement.
ACACGTTAAAGACGTCATTGAAAACCTTTGACATAAACCCAGACACATGGGAAGCTGCAGCGCAAGACCGAACTGCTTGGCGCACATCTCTTCGTAAAGGTGCAGCAGCATGCGAATCATCCAGAAGAGCAGCAGCGGAACAGCGGAGACAAGCTAGAAAGGACCATGAAATAAAACCTTCACATGAAGCAAACATTCCCTGCCCACACTGTCCAAGATCTTTCCAGGCCCGCATCGGGCTCTTCAGTCACCTTCGTACCCATAGACTAACCTAACATATTCTTAAATAATTGGATGAACAGAGTGGTCTTCATCACCCGTGATGGACGAACAACCATATTTCTCTATTTGTCCTGCTGTGTTTTTCGCTCCTAAGTATTGTTTCCATGCCATGTTCTTCCCTCTTATTTTCTCTTTGACTTCCTCTGTCCACCAAGGTGTCCTCTTTCTCTTGTTCCCAAGTCGGACTTCACCACATGCTTCTGCAGCAGCTGTCTTTATGATGTCCTTGAAATTAAGCCAGAGGGTTTCCAAGTCATCAGGTTGTTCTTCTAGAGAGCAGTCCAAGAGGAATAAGATGGACTACATTTTCTACATTGGACGATCTGGAATATGCAGATGACATTGCACTACTAGCACATTCACATCAACACATCCAAGAAAAAATGGATAGACTTAATAAGTTTAGCCAGCAGGTGGGCTTGAACATCAATTTAAAGACGTCAGAGGTCATGACGCTCAATGTGAGCAACCCTGAGCCCATATCAGTAAGGAATCAGCAACTAGTACAGACAGGAACCTTCACATACCTAGGATGCATAGTAACACCAGACGGCAGGGATGGCAAAGACATCAACATCAGAATGAATAAGGCAAGAACAGCCTTTTTTAGCCTAAACAACATCTGAAAGTCCTCTCAATACAGCACAAGCACAAAATTAAGATTATATCAGAGCTGTGTGCTTTCTGTGCTTCTCTATGGTGCAGAATGCTGGAGAGTTACAGAGAAGGAAATGTCGAAATTGTCCTCTTTTCACACAACATGCCTAAGAAAAATTCACCGAATCTTTTGGCTGAATACCATCACCAACCAAGATCTGCTTACTCGGAGCAAGCAAGAGGACATGCACACCATCATAGCTGGCAGATGCTGGAGCTGGGTTGGCCATGTCCTCAGAAGAGACACCGATGCCATCACAAGAACAGCTATGCTTTGGACCCCTGAAGGAAAATGAAAGATAGGCCGACCAAAAACAACTTGGCGGAGGACTGTGGAGGCTGAGATGCAAAGAATGAACCAGAGTTGGGACACTGTACGAAGGATGGCCGCCGGCCGAGCAAAGTGGAATCAATTTGTTGTTGCCCTACAAGACGCCACTAGGCGTGATGGCCACTGACTGCTTTGACGGTCGGCGGCTAAGGATCAAAGAAGAAGAAGAAGGTTGTTCTTCTGTGTTTCTCACCGCTCTAGCAATAAGCCCCTGATATCTGGTCTTAATTTCTGGCTCTCTCACCTTGTAGGTCTTAATGCTCATTTCTCTTGTTTGTTTACTTGATTTCTTGCATGATGTTGGGCAGTTCCTAGGTTGAGCAACTCTTTCAGTTGTTCTTTTGATTGTAAGAAGGTAGTGGTCTCTTCCAATCTCTGGCCCCCTCCAGACTCTAGCATCCCGGACATATTTGAATGAGCTCCTCCTAACAATATCTTCTCCATATCTTCCGATAACTCCACACCTTCTAGCATGGTCATTTCCAACTCTGGCATTGAAATCTCTGAGCATGATAATTTCATCTAGGCAGTCATCTACTGTCCTTTGAAGCAGCTCGAAGAATTCCTCCTTGACCTCTGCTCTCTCATCCTCATTTGGCCTATACACTATGACCAGGTTGACTATGGTTTCTCCTTCTTTTAGTTTTACAACCATAATGCACTCCGAGACAAAGTTCCATCCCTTGGGGTGGACTAGTACGGACATTTTATTTTAGAGAAAGTATGGACATTATAGTTATGTGTAAAAGTGAGTTTATTCAAAGTGGTTTCTTTTATTCTTACAGAAGACGTGGATGAGAATGTGAAAATTGAAGAGTTGCATAAGAGGAGGAACTTCCTAACAAGTTTTTGTAAACTAGTCGTCTATAACATTGTCCACATCAAAGTTGCAGTTACCGTGTTCAAACATTACAGGAAGGTATATAGCAGTTTTGTTCTTTTACTTTTTCATTTGATGAAAGCTGATTTTAGGCTGAGTAAATACATGCCTTGTCAAGCAGCAGTGAATAAATGTATGACCTACACCATTGATTGCTTGTTTAGAATAGAAGGATTGAAATTGTATGACAAGATCAGGAAAGTGGAACTAGTGATAAGAACCAGACAACTGCCGTTGGAACAAGAGATGAGATAGGACACACACTGAGAAAACCCTGTATAGCATTTCCAGGCAGTCTTTGTTCTGGAATCCCCAGGGTAAGAGAGGTAGAAGGGGACAAAAGAACACATGGAGAAGAGAACTGGAGACAGACATGAAGTAGATGAAGACATGGAAAGACCTTGAGCTGATGGCACGGGACAGAAAGACTTGGCATAAGTTTGTTGAAGGAATATGCTCCTTGGGGAGGTGAAGTGTGATGATGCTGATACACCATTCTCATAAAACAGTCTGAAGGGCCTTATTAATAAATTTACTAACAGTTGGGGAAAATAACAAACCAGTGTATGACCATATGTTCACGTGACCGTAAATCAATTTAAAAAATTTATTTTTTTAGACGTTATGTGGGTGTTACGTGTCTTTTATATGTGAATGTTAATATATAGTCAAAACAGATGTTCTCAGTTAAGATTCAATTTAGACAAATTGAAAGATCCAGAAATCGCGGGAATCTTTGAGGCAACTGTTGGAGGAAAATTCGCAGCTCTCAACTTTTTGGAGGATGATATCAACTCAATCACAGAGAACATGAAAGACGTGCTCATTGAATCAGCAACAGAAATACTTGGTAAAAGAAAGAAAATAAACAAACCATGGGTTACAGATGACATTCTGAAGTTATGTGATACACGGCGGGAAATGAAAAAAGGTTAAGAAAGAGGTTCCTGAAGCAGCATGGCAATACAGTATGGTGAATAAAAATATTAGAAAGAAAATGAAACAGGCCAAAGAAAAATGGGTAGCGATCAATGTGAGTCCATTAATACGGGGCTAATAAAAGGTAACAGCAAGGCAGCTTTTGACACATTAAGAAGACTATCAAAACCCCAACAGCCCAGGGTAACTGTCATAGAAGATAGCAATGGGGCTATGCTCAATGAAAAAACAGCTGTAATGAGAAGGTGGACAGAATATTGTAAAGAATTATATAACTGTAAACTTGACACTGACTTAGGCATATTAAACAACATTAAGTGCGAAAACAGAGAACTCGGAAATGCAGCAATACTACGGGAAGAAGTGGAAGAGGCTATATGTTCGATGAAAGGAGGGAAGTCACCGGGTGTGGATAATATACCAGCAGAGCTCTTGAAATATGGAGGACCAGATATAGTAAAAATCATGACAACAATTTGCCAGAAGATATGGAGTACAAAAAAATGGCCAAAAGAATGGACGCAGTCATTAGTAATACCGCTTCCAAAGAAAGGAAATCTAAAAATGTGCAAGAACTACAGAACCATTAGCCTTATTAGTCATCCAAGTAAGGTGATGTTAAGGATACTTTTGAACAGAATAAAACAGAAATCAGAAGAAATCTTGTCAGAGGAACAGGCTGGCTTTAGACCAAAAAGAAGTACCTCAGAACAAATCTTCAATATTAGATTACTGATCGAAAAACATCTCCAGCATCAACATGATTTATACCATAACTTCATCGATTTCACAAAAGCCTTCGATCGAGTCTGGCATGAAGGCTTATGGCAAATAATGAGAAAATTCAATTTTGATACCAACATCATAGATATCATTGAAGCACTATACAAGGACGCAAGCAGTGCTGTTTTTGCAAGCAACGACATTGGAGAATTTTTCAAAACAACTGTTGGAGGTCGCCAGGGATGTATCCTGTCACCAGTGCTCTTTAATATATATCTAGAACATATTATGCATGAGGCTCTCTACGATTATAAATCAACCATATCGATTGGAGGCCGACCTCTGTGTAATCTACGTTTTGCTGATGATATTGATCTGATAGCTGGAACAGAATCAGAACTTCAAGACCTTACCTCTAGACTGGAGAAAGTAACAAGAACATATGGGATGGAAATTAATATAGAAAAAAGCAAGATATTGGTGAATAGCCATAAGAAACATGTTCCGACCAACATTACGTTAAGTGGGCAAACGTTAGAAGAAGTTAACACCTTTAAATATCTCGGGTCCACTATATGTAGTGATGGAAGATCAAATAAAGAAATCAAGACAAGACTTGAGATGGCCTCAGCTGCCATGACAAGGTTGAATGTGATCTGGAAAAGTAACATCAGTTTTCTTGTGAAGATCAAATTATACAAATCACTTGTATTATCTATTCTCTTGTATGGGTGTGAGGGCTGGACACTCACTGCAGATACGGAGCGAAGGATTCAGGCTTTCGAGCATAAATGTTATAGAAGAATTTTGCGCATTTGCTATAAAGAGCACAAAACAAATGTCTATGTTAGAGAGAAGATAAACACCTATGCAGGCCACCAAGAACCACTTTTGTCAATAGTGAAACGTCGAAAGCTTGCCTGGTTTGGGCATGTAACTCGTCATGACTCCCTTTCGAAAACGATCCTCCAGGGAACAGTCGAAGGTAAACGGAGAAGAGGAAGGCAAAGAAAATCCTGGGCTGATAACATCAAAGAATGGGCAGGACACGGTTTCTCCACACTTGTACGCATTGCTGAGAATAGAGAGCAGTGGAGGACCCTGTCTGCTGATGCTTCCACCATGGCACCTCTACGACCCATGACGGGTTATGGGTTGAGATGAGATGATGAATATATAGTGACAGGATGGTTCCTGTGGCCAAGATCACCTCTAGCGTAGTAGACGTATCAGACACCGAAACAAGTCAGCATCAATTAGAATTATTTGAACCACAATGGAAGAAGTGGATGGTATACATTTTTATTAATACTTCACGTTGCTCCAAATTTAATACAGTTCAGGCCAATATACAGTGGCATATAATATGCAGTCATCGATATAACTTTAGGCAGTCAGTTCATGTCTGGAATGCTGTCCTTTTCATTCTCAATATTTAAAATATATATTCACACTCGACATTGAGAAGCTATACTCCCTGTAAATGCAGATAACTAGATACACCTCACAGAAGATCTTGATGTATTAGTTATGAAATAACTCAGTGATAGACACTTAAATTTAGGAGCTCAAACACATGCGTCCACTCGCCATGACACACAATGGTAGAAGACCTAGCAGACAATCTCCTCACCTCTGCATTTTTAGTTTCACATCTGCCAAACCATATCGGCATGATGTCACTTCCTGTATTAATAAGTGACTCTGCATAAAATAAACAAACAAGGAGCGCAGTCAAGCTATCTAATTTACAGACACAAACGTTATGAATTTTAATCATAACATTATTCCCCACTACCGCAAAAATAATGGAAACAAAGTTTTCAAATAAACAAACAAGGAGCGCAGTCAAGCTATCTAATTTACCGACACAAACGTTATGATTTTTAATCATAACATTATTCCCCACGCCCGCAAAAATAATGGAAACAAAGTTTTCATTATTTTCGTGGTGTGAGTATAACATCACCATAGTGAAATATGGTAACATCAAATGTCACTGTAAGTAAGAACTAGCATAGCACCCAGGTTTTTGCCATAGGGTAGGCAATTTAACACTAAAAGTGTGGTCCAAGGTTAATACCAAAGCCAATGTCTACTTCAGACAAATTCCCTTTTAACAGCAATGTGAGGTGGCCATAACTAATCTATGCACAGCAGTAATAAATCAGGAAATTCCTATCAGCATTGTCAGCAAAATACGTTCATATATAGTGCAATGTTCCTTTGGTCAACACGTGAAGTCAGTTAATAGGTTTGCGGTAACCTCACAAGGTACCTGCATTTGTCGTGTTGTTAGGTGACAGTGAGTCTTTTACACAACGTGATAACACATCCGCGACCACGTTTTGACTTCCCTTGATGGCTCGAATGTCATATTCGGAAGGTTGGAGCTTAAGTGATGCTCTGGCAGCCTTCTCATTACGAAATTTTGCAGTTTACAGATAGGACAAGGCCCTCTGATCTGTCTCCAAGACAAAGTTTGCACCAATGAGGTAGCGTTTAGAAAAAACAATATACCACAGCGAGCAACTCTCGCTCTACGATAGGCTATTTTTGTTCAGTGGGTGTCAATTTACGACTGACATACAGAATTGGATGTAGACAATCATCGAATTCCTGCATTAGTGTACCGCCGCTTCCTGATCCAGGGGCGTCGACTCTAAGGATAAAAGGAAATCGAGTATCAGGCAATCTTAAAATTGGCGATTTTAAGAAATTGGCCTTTAATAAATTTAATGATACATCACATGAATGTGACCAAACATTCTTATTTTGAGAGTTCTTTCTTAATAACGAAGACAGAACTGAAGTAATTTCTGAAGCGTTAGGTAAGAATTTCCTATCTTCTTCTTCTTTGATCCTTAGTCACAGACCGTCAAAGCAGTCATTGGCCATTACACCTGGTGGCGTCTTGTAGGGCAACAACAAATTGATTCCACTTTGTTCGGTCAGCGGCCATCCTTCGTACAGTGCCCCAACTTTGGTTCATTCTTTGCATCTCAGCCTCCACAGTCCTACGCCAAGTTGCTTTTGGTCGGCCTCTCTTTCGTTTTCCTTCAGGGGTCCATAGCATAGCTGTTCTTGTGATGGCATCGGGGTCTCTTCTGAGGACATGGCCAACCCAGCTCCAGCGTCTGCCAGCTATGATGGTGTGCATGTCCTCTTGCTTGCTCCGAGTAAGCAGATCTTGGTTGGTTATGGTATTTGGCCAAAAGATTCGGAGAAATTTTTTAAGGCATGTGTGAAAAGAGGACAATTTTGACATTTCCTTCTCCGTAACTCTCCAGCTCTCCGCACCATAGAGAAGCACAGAAAGCACACAGCTCTGATACAATCCTAATTTTGTGCTTGTGCTGGACTGAGAGGACTTCCAGATGTTGTTTAGACTAAAAAAGGCTGTTCTTGCTTTGTTCATTCTGTTGTTGATGTCTTTGCTTGCTCTGCCATCTGGTGTTACTATGCATACTAGGTATGTGAAGGCATCTGTCTGTTCCAGTTGCTGATTCCTTACTGATATGGGCTCAGGGTTGCTCACATTGAGCGTCATGACCTCTGACGTCTTTAAATTGATGTTCAAGCCCACCTGCTGGCTAAACTTATTAAGTCTATCCATTTTTTCCTGGATGTGTTGATATGAATGTGCTAGTAGTGCAGTGTCATCTGCATATTCCAGATCTTCCAATGTAGAAAATGTAGTCCATCTTATTCCTCTTGGACTATCTTCTGGCGCATCACCCAATCTATGACTGCTAAAAATAGAGTGGTTGATATGGGGCATCACTGTCATACTCCTGTCTTCATCTCAAAGGTTAGGTTGCTCTGCCCAACACTACACGTAAAGTTGGCATAGAGGCTTTTTATGATTGACACTATGCAGCTTGGAATTCCATAAGCCCTCAGTATTTTCCATAAACTGTCCCTATATATACCGCCAAAAGCCTTTTCAAAATCAACAAAATTAATGTACATCTGTCTTTGCCATTCTGAGCACTGCTCTATAATGTTCCTGAGGGTAAATATATGATCTACACATCTTCTGTTCTTTCTAAATCCTGCTTGTTCTTTCCTCAGTTTGTGGTCTACTGCTTTTGAGATTATCTGTATAATTATCGTGCCTAGTATTTTGCTTGGAACTGAGAGAAGAGTTATTCCTCTCCAATTATTGCAGTCTGCAAGATCTCCCTTCTTGGGCAATTTGACAATTATTCCTTTTCTCCACTCTGTTGGTATTGTCCCTGTTTTCCAGACTTGTGCAAATAGTGGTTCTAATAGTTCTGCTGCTAGCTCTGGGTCTGTCTTAAATAGCTCTGCATTTAAGTTATCATGACCAGGAGCTTTTCCATTCTTTAACCCTTTGATTGCTGTGATGATTTCTTCTTTTCGTGGGATGTCTGCATTAACATCTAGATCCTTTTCAGCCTCAGGAACATTCAATTGTGTCTCTGGCGGTTCCTTATTCAGAGTTTCTCTGAAATGTTCTGCCCATCTTGTTTCCTGTCCCTCTGCTGTCGTGATGAGATTTCCATGCTTATCTCTTACTATTGTAATATTGTTTGCACCTCGTTTTCCACTGATGAAATTAGTTATTTTGTATACTGTGCTTTGTTCATTTTTCAGTGCTGCCTCTTCTGCCTGTATTGCAAGGTCATCCAGAAATGTCCTTTTGTTAGCACGGGTTTGACATTTAACTTCCTTGTCCAGCTGACTGTACTGTTCACTATATATTGCCTTTAACCTGGGAGACTTAGCTTCTGTTTTCTTTCATTTCCTTTCTCTTCGCTATGGTGTTTAGCGTATCTGGTGTTATCCAGTCTTGGCTCTTTCTTTCCTGGAATCTCAAGCATGACTTGCTGCTGTCCTTGTATATTGTTAAGATTGTGTTGAATCTCTGGTCAACATCATCGGTCTCTGTTCTTTCCTGGCTTTTGATAATCTCATATCTTCTCTTTACATCTACCATGAAAGCTTTTCTGGTGAGGGGATCCTTCAGTTTCGTGATGTTGTATCTTTTCTGTTTGACTGCAACTGTTCCAGCAGCTCTGAGTTTCACTTTCAGTCTTGCTACTACTAGGTGATGATCACTTCCCACATCTGCGCCTCTTCTTACTTTTACGTCTTGTAGTGCATGTCTCCTTCTGCCATTGATCATTATGTGATCTATCTGGTTTCCGTCTTGTCCGTTTGGTGATTCCCATGTTAACTTGTGCACTTCCTTGTGTGGAAAAAGTGTTCCTCCAATGACCAGGTTGTTAATACTGCAGAAGCTTATTAATTTGTCCCCATTCTCATTTGCTGTTCCACTGTCGCATTTCCCCATTACTCTTTTGTTATAATTATTGTATGCTCTCACTTTTGCATTTAGGTCTCCCATTACTATAATGAGATTGTACCTGGGTGTAGTTTCCATTTCTTTTTGTACCTGTTGATAGAACTCGTCCTTGATCTCTTCATCGCTGTCGTTTGTTGGTGCATAGCATTGTATAATTGTGGTGTTGGTGAACCTCACTCTTAGTCTTGCTCTTATCAGTCTGTTGTTGATGGGTTTCCATTCCAGTAAAGACTTTTCTATTCCTTTCTTCAGGATAATGGCTACACCTTCGTTGTGCTGACCATCCTCTCTGCCAGAATAAAGTACTGTTTCCCCTGTAGCTGTTTTCATTCTCCCCTTACCTGTCCATCTGCTCTCGCTTATTCCCAGGATATGTATCTTGTAGTCCCTCATCTCTGCTGTGATTTGTCTCAGCTTTCCTGCCTCATTCATAGTTCTGACGTTCCAAAAACCAATTCTGGTTTCGTGTTTTGCGGTCTGGGCATCCATTTTCATGCAAGTGGCTTCCTTTCGGCTTTCACCACTGTCAGTCATACGAGCCTGAGACTCCGGATGTCCATCCCGCATCAAAGTTTTTCCATGTACTGTTGTTTCCGTAACAAGTGCGATTTTTTACATAGACAGGGGTGTCGGCCCTGTGCTAAAACCACCAACCTGTAGGACCAGAGTACCAGCTTTTGTCTGAACCCTACCCACGCAAACCAGTCCAGCTTGGTTGAACCTACCAGGAGTAAATCTCCCACTGGCATAGCTCTGGGGATTATCAGGGTACACAAGCTGCCATACCGCTACAAGGTATAGGTACCATTTATGGCAGAAGAATTTCCTATAGAATCCTACAAGACCTAAAAGACTGCGAACTTGTTATTTTGTCTTAGGAATTTCTAGATTCAAGATCCTGGAGATAGTGGAATCCTCAGGCTTAAGAAAACTGCCTCCTATGATAGGAAACTCTTTACAGAGCGATACAACAGGAAGCAATCTGATCATCAGAAGAAGTCCCCCCGTCCGACAAGTGTTTCGGCCCTCTATACTCCTTTACACTCTAAGGGGGGGCGGGCCCACTTGGGTCATGACTCCCAAGCGTCTCAGCTTCCTGTTGTCTTGCATCGAAAATGAACCCATTTCACTTATGGTAGCAACTTTAAATTCCACAACTCCGCCAGCCGTGGAGGCAATTGTGAAAGTAACAAAGAGAAGACAAATTATTCCGTTCGTTCCGTCGCACACACTGAGACACCAGCGCGAAGTCAACGAGTCGCCACTGCGCGTTCCCCACTAGACTTTTGATACCGACACCCCTTATAGTATACACCGCCTGTCGCCCCTGAGTCGCAGCCCGTTCACTAGTCCACCACAAACCTCAGCGTATTGTGGACTTAGAAAAATTCCTGGTGTTTTCTGTACCGCAGCGTTTATTGTTACGATCTCCATTCCCCATTGCGGTTGTTCCACAGCCAGCCTGATGCCTTTTCGACAGTTTCACTAAGCCTCTTCAGGGCCCTTGTTCTCGACTGTCCCCTCAGCCCCAACAGTTTCAATAGATCATACACTGATGCAGCCACAAGCCCTCTTGCGCCCACTTCAACAGCCATGACCCTTGCAGTGAACCCATCGTGTCTCAGATCCGCGGCCAGATCACTATACTTGGCCGCTTTGAACGAATGTTGCTCATCTAATCTGGATTCAAATGGCACGGTCAGTTCAATCAGTATGACCTGAAGCGTTGCTGCAGAATGAAGCACTATATCCGGCCGTCTCCGCGATTTTCGGATACTCTCTGGATATGCCCCTCGTCCAGGTAGGTCTACCGCCATCTCCCAATCATTTGCACAATCAAGAAGAGATGGTAAACTGCTACCAGGTTTATTCGGTTTGGGGTGTGCTGACTTTCCTGCCCTCAGAAAGTATGTGTTTGCGGTGTCTGGCCGGACTTTGCTATTCGCCTTCATTCTTGCCAGATCTATTGTCGCAGCAAGCTCATTTAGCACTTTGTTATGGCGCCAAGTGTATCGCCCTTGCCCTAATGACACCTTACACGCTGAGAGCACGTGTTCAAGTGTCTGCCTCCCCTGACTTTATGACCAAGAAAAGAAATTTCTGTGAATCCTATTTTAGTTTTTGAAGGTCTAGCAGTAAGATGATGGAGACGAAGAGTAGTCAACAAAGACTGAATTCCAAGAACATGTTCTTCCCAAGATTGATGGAAAAGGCAAATATCATCAATATAGGTAATTATGTCATCACGATTAGAGAAAATCATGCGAACAAAAGTCGCAAGAGCGTTAACAAGACCAAAAGACATAAAATTAAATTGGAACAATCCCTAAGGTGTAGCGAAAGCAGTATAAGGTTTTGCTCTGCCCGACAAGGGAACTTGCCAATAACCTTTAGACAAATTAAATTTACTGAAAAAAGTAGCTGTAGATAGTATATCCAATAGAGAAGCTAACAAAGTCAGATTCAGCGTAGAAGATAGTATTAAAATCAATCATCAATACCCTTTAGCTCCCCAAGGAGCATAGACCTTCAAACACATGCCAAGTCTTCCTGTCTTGTGCCATCCGCTCAAGTTCTTTAATTGTTTTCCTCATCATTTTCACCTCTGTTTCCAGTTCTCTTCTCCATGTGTTTTTTGGTCTACCTCTGCCTCTCTTTCCCTTTTGATTCCAGAACAAGGACTGCCTTGTAATGCTACCAACAAGTTTCCTCAATGTGTGTCCTATCCAACGCCAACTATATAGCAAACAGTACAGTCAGCTGGACAAGGAAGTTAAACGCCAAACAACCCGAGCCAACAAAAGAAATTTCATAGACGATCTTGCAAGACAGGCAGAAGAGGCAGCACTGAGAAATGAACAAAGCACAGTATACAAAATAACTAAATTCATCAGCAGAAAACGAGGTGCAAACAATATTACATTAGTAAGAGATAAGCAAGGAAATTTCATCACAACAGCAGAGGGACAGGAAACAAGATGGGCAGAGCACTTCAGAGAAACTCTGAACAAAGAACCACCAGAGACACAATTGAATGTTCCTGAGGCTGAAAACGATCTAGATGTAAATACAGACATTCCACGAAAAGAAGAAATCGTCACAGCAATCAAAGGGTTAAAGAACGGAAAAGCTCCTGGCCATGATAACTTAAATGCAGAGCTATTTAAGAGTTGGAGTCGCGGTAGCATAGTGGTTAGTGCACTGGCTTCCTAGCGCAGTGGTCTATGGTTCGATCCCCAGATGAGGCGGAAATTTTTTAGGCCACAAACGGCTCCTGGGTCGACCCAGCCCCAAATGGGTACCAGAGCACCTCTGGGAAGGTTAAGGCGGCCGGCGTGATGCCGACCACATCACCCCTCGTGTGCCGACGGTCAAGATAATATGGGCGTAACACCATATTCCCAATATGCCTAAATGGGCGTGTAACGGGATCCTTTTCCTTTTTTTAAGACAGACCCTGAGCTAGCAGCAGAACTATTAGAACCACTATTTGCACAAGTCTGGAAAACGGGGACAACACCATCAGAGTGGAACAAAGGAATCATTGTCAAATTGCCCAAGAAGGGAGATCTTGCAGACTGCAATAATTGGAGAGGAATCACCCTTCTCTCAGTTCCCAGCAAAATACTAGGCAGGATACAGAGAATTTCAAAAGCAGTAGACCACAAACTGAGGAAAGAACAAGCAGGATTTAGAAAGAACAGAAGATGTGTAGATCATAGATTCACTCTCAGGAACATTATAGAGCAGTGCTCAGAATGGCAAAGACAGCTGTACATTAATTTAGTTAGTTTTGAAAAGGCTTTTGACAGCATACATAGGGACAGTTTATGGAAAATACTGAGGGCTTATGGAATTCCAAGCTGCATAGGGTCAATCATAAAAAGCCTCTATGCCAACTTCACGTGTAGTGTTGGGCAGAGCAACCTAACCTTTGAGGTGAAGACAGGAGTACGACAGGGATGCCCCTTATCAACCACTCTATTTTTAACAGTCATAGACTGGGTGATGCTCCAGACAACAGAGGGCAGTCCAAGAGGAATAAGATGGACTACATTTTCTACATTGGAAGATCTGGAATATGCAGATGACATTGCACTACTAGCACATTCACATCAACACATCCAGGAAAATATGGAAAGACTTAATAAGTATAGCCAGCAGGTGGGCTTAAACATCAATTTAAAGAAGTCAGAGGTCATGACGCTCAATGGGAGCAACCCTGAGCCCATATCAGTAAGTAATCAGTAACTGGTACAGACAGACACCTTCACATACCTATGATGCATAATAACTCCAGATTGCGGGGCAGGCAAAGACATCAACGTCAGAATGAATAAAGCAAGAACAGCCTTTTTTAGCCTAAACAACATCTGGAAGTCCTCTCAATACAGCACAAGCACAAAATTAAGATTATATCAGAGCTGTGTGCTTTCCGTGCTTCTCTATGGTGTGGAATGCTGGAGAGTTACAGAAAAGGAAATGTCGAAATTGTCCTCTTTTCACACAACATGCCTAAGAAAAATTCACCGAATCTTTTGGCCGAATACCATTACCAACCAAGATCTGCTTACTCGTAGCAAGCAAGAGGACATGCACACCATCATAGCTGGCAGACGCTGGAGCTGGGTTGGCCATGTCCTCAGAAGAGACCCCGATGCCATCACAAGAACAGCTATGCTTTGGAGCCCTGAAGGAAAACGAAAGGCTGACCAAAAACAACCTGGCGGAGGACTGTGGAGGCTGAGATGCAAAGAATGAACCAGAGTTGGGGCACTGTACGAAGGATGGCACCGATCGAGCAAAGTGGAATCAATTTGTTTTTGCCCTACAAGACGCCACTAGGCGTGATGGCCACTGACTGCTTAGACGGTCGGCGGCTAAGGATCAAAGAAGAAGAAGGCTATCTGGTCTGTACAGGATCTATTTTGTCGAAAACCTGCTTGTTCATCTCTCAGTTGCTTGTCTCTGGACTCTTTTTAATCTCTCAAGGATGATTCTGTTTAATGCTTTGACTGGCACTGATAGTAACATTATTCCTCTATAATTTGTGCACTCTTTGTAAGTTTCCCTTCTTAGGCAACTTGACCAGATAATCTTCCTTCCATTCTGCTGCTATTTCCTCTCTCTTCCTGACTTTGCCAAGTAGTTTGTATAATATCTCTGTAGAGGTACCAATATCTGTCTTGATGGCCTCTGCTGGAATGCAATCTGGACCAGCTGCTTTTCCATTTTTCAGAAGCTTTATGGCTTTCTTTATTTCTTCTCTACTTGGTCGTTCACAGCTAATTTGTAGCTCCTCTTCTGCTGGCTGGATGTCTGGGGGATTAGTTGGAGATGGTCTATTGAGAAGTTCCTCAAAATGTTCTGTCCATCTCTTCTTTTGTTCTTGTATATTACTAAGCAATTTTCCATTCTTATATTTTATTAGGCCATTTGCTTGCTTATATTTTCCTGTTAGCTTCTTTGTGTTGTTGTACAGGTCCCTCATATTTCCTTTGCCAAATCATCAATATATTTCATCTTGTCTCTTTTGATGTTTCTTCTTACTTCTTTGTTTGCTTCTATGTACACTTCATGAGCCTTGGCTTTGGAGCTTCTGGTTTTGCTTCTGTTTAAATCTCTTTCTTGTTTTTCCTGTCTTCTATCTTACTAATGGTTTCTGTTGTTATCCATGCTTTGTGCTGATGTTCTCTTTTTCTCAGTACTTCTTCACATGTCTCGTTCCATATATTTTTTACTTGTTGCCAGTGGTCTTCCATATCTGTTTCATCTTCCAGCTGTTTGAGTACTTTGTATTTGTTGGATACTGTGATTGAAAATTTTTCTCTTATTTCCTGATTTCTTAGATATCCCACATTATACTGTTGTCTACAGCTATATTCTTCTTCTTCTTCGATCCTTAACCACCGACCGTCAAAGCAGTCAGTGGCCATCACGCCTAGTGGCGTCTTGTAGGGCAACAACAAATTGATTCCACTTTGCACGGTCGGTGGCCATCCTTCATACAGTGCCCCAACTCTGGTTCATTCTTTGCATCTCAGCCTCTACAGTCCTCCGCCAAGTTGTTTTTGGTCGGCCTCTCTTTCACTTTCCTTCAGGGGTCCAAAGCATAGCTGTTCTTGTGATGGCATCGGGGTCTCTTCTGAGGACATGACCAACCCAGCTCCAGCGTCTGCCAGCTATGATGGTGTGCATGTCCTCTTGCTTGCTACGAGTAAGCAGATCTTGGTTGGTGATGGTATTTGGCCACTACAGCTATATGCTGTTGTAAATTTCTTGAGTTTTAATGTTGTTTTAGCCAACAGAAGATGGTGGTCTGATACAACATCTCCTCCTCTTCATACTTTCACATTGTGCAGTGAGGACCTAAACTTCTTGCTTATGCATATGTGATCAATCTGATTCTCAGTTCTGTGGTCTGGTGATATCCATGTTGCATTATGTATTCTTTTATGCGGAAATATGCTTCCTCCTATAGATAGTTGATTTGAAGCACAGAAGTTTGCTAATAGTTACCCATTCTCATTCATCATACCTAATCTCTGCTTTCCCATGATTTCTTCAAAGCCAGTGTTGTTTGTTCCTATTTTCGCATTTAGGTCCCCCATCAAAATTGTGATGTCCTTCCTTTTCTTATTGTCCAAGACACTTTGTAGTCTGGTGTAAAAGTCTTCTTTCACAGATTCTTCTTTATCGTTTGTTGGTGCATAACACTGAATGATGTTTATATTTACTTTCTTTTCGGCTAATTTAAACCTTGCTGTTATAATTTGGGGTCCCATTGCTTCCCATTCTATAAGTGCCTTCTGTGCTTCCTTGGACAGCATTAGAGCCACCCCTTCACTGTAGTGGGCTCTTTCATCATGTCCTGAGGACAACACCATTTCTCCTGTGATAATCTTCTCTTCTCTATGCCGTGCCACCGTATCTCACAGAGACCCAGGATATCAATCCTGTAATTTGTCATTTCTGCTGCTACTTGTGCAGTTTTCCCTTGGTCACACAGAGTGCGAACATTCCAGGTGCCAATCCTGGAGATTTTCCTAGACGAAAAAAAGTTAGTCTGCAACCCAGACTCCTTTCGGCTTTCTCTAGGTTGCTTCATGCGCCTCCTTTCCAGAAGACCTTCTTCTGTCTTGAGCGGCTGAGTTGATTTATATTCTTTATTTAACTTGTCCATATTTGTTGAAGTTTTTGTGGTAAAAAGTTTTTTTACGGGATGTGGTAACCAGCCCCCATGCCCAACCCTCCTTAGTTGCTTTTTACGACATGCCTGGTAGGGTACAGTGTTACTATTCTTTGCTCCCCTTTCGGGCCCCGGTAACACACGGGTGAGTATTAAAATAGTCAAAGTATAGTCTCAAGATGTTTGCATTCTACATAACAATGACCATTAAAATGTACAACATTATTAGCCCCATCATAAGTACCAATAGGAAACAAGACCTCCGGCACATGAGTAGTGGGAAGAAAACATTCATGTCCCTGTATAGGAACAAGTATGAAGTTATTCTGTTCTGTAAGTGGTGTAATACGACCTGAAGAAAGAAATAATATTGTTAAAACCGCCACACTACTCAATGTAGTGACTAGCACATACCACATGAAATCATGGTATGTCAGTATCTGAAAGAAAAAAGCTGAAGTAATATCAATATCCATGAAGTTCCTACATGAAAAGGAAAAATCATATAGTAAAAAGACAATGGAAAAAAGGAAAACAAACAGCCAAATATACAGTTTTGACTGAAGAGTATACAACCAAATTAAACTTGACATCCGATTAACCTCGACATCAATCAATGATGGATGTGGTTGGTCCCTTATCAGCAACATTGTCATCAACAATGCTAGGTATTACATCATCCATGATGGATGTGGTTGGTCCCATATCAGCAGCAACCAGTGATTCACTCGAGTCAAAATAGACATCTGATGATTCCTCAATAGTTTTGAAATCATCAATGGACTCCTCAGATATGGGAGGAAGAAATTTTGTATTATCATCATCTCATCTCAACCTGTAACCTGTCATGGGTCGTAGGGGTGCCATGGTGGAAGCTTCAACAGACAGGGTCCTCCACTGCTCTCTATCCTCAGCAATGCATACAAGTGTGGAAAAACCGTGCCCTGCCCATTCTTTTATGTTATCAGCCCAGGATTTTCTTTGCCTTCCTCTTCTCCATTTACCTTCGACTGTTCCCTGGAGGATCATTTTTTAAAGGGAGTCATGACGAGTTACATGCCCAAACCAGGCAAGCTTTCGACGTTTCACTACTGACAAAAGTGGTTCTTGGTGGCCTGCATAGGTATTTATTTTCTCTCTAACATAGACATTTGTTTTGTGCTCTTTATAGCAAATGTGCAATATTCTTCTATAACATTTATACTCGAAAGCCTGAATCCTTCGCTCTATATCTGCAGTGAGTTCCTTCATCACTCAAAACAGTGTCACTCTGAGTCTGATAATGCATGCACATGCCTAAGAGCCTGCGCTCTGGTAGTATCAACCCTGGCATTATATACATGTTGTTCCCATCTCAAAATATCATCATTAGTGCATTCATGATGCCCAGGGATATTCCCTAAAATTATCCCAGCGACTGGTTTTGACAACAGACATACTAGAGTCCTGTCTGTAAAATAAGGGATATCTAAAAATACTTCTGCAGTTGGATAATATTCATCTGTGTCCCCGAATGTAATGCACTGGACTTCTTCGCCTGTGTAATCAGCAGGGTCCACTAATGGTCTTCGAACCCACACAGTGGCGGATCCAGTGTTCCTGAGCACTGAAACAAGTTGGTTGTTTACAAAACCCCTATCGAATATCACTGATCCTGTCCCATTATAAATAATAATAATAAATTCTTTAAGCACCAAACACGGCGCATAAGGCAGAAACCAGTGCTCTCCAGGTTGTTTGTTGTGACGCCACTCCTCTTAGCTCTTGCACATTATTTAGGCCCAACGTTCTTCCTTCTCTTATTATTGTTCTTCTGAGTGTTTCTTTTGGTCTTCCTTTTTTCCTCTTACCCTCAGGAACCCAAGTGAGTGCCTGTAGTGGTATTCTGTTGTTTTGCATTCGTAGGACATGACCGATATATGACCATCGTCTTTTCCTTATATAGTCGGAGACATATTTCTGCCTAGAGTCTTCTCTTATTTGTCGATTAGTCTTGAATTCTTTCCAACTGATGTTCATGAGTTTTCTAAGACATTTGTTCTCGAATGTATTCAGCTTGTTCTCCAATGATTTTGTTATTTTCCAACTCTCACAGCCGTATGTTAACACTGAGATAACATTTGAATTAAACAGACGAAGCTTGGTATGTATATTCAATGATCGTAATTTCCAAATGTTAGATAATCTATTGAAGGCGCTAGCTGCCAAAGCAATTCTAGTATGGATTTCTCTTGTTGTGTCACCATCCTGAGTCATTTTACTGCCTAAATAATTGAAACTTTCAACTTTCTGTAGTTTTTCCCCGTTCAAGATGATATCAAAGGTCTCGTTAGAAAAGTTCATAGCTTTAGTTTTAGAGGCATTTATTTGGAGACCTATTTTAACCGAGAGATGACACAAATTATTTATTGCTTCTTGGGATTGTCTTGGTGTTGAACTTAAGAATGCTACATCCCATTATAAGAAGACATCAATTGGCAAAGGGTTTCCACACCGGAGCCTAGGAACTCCCTGTAGCTGAAACAGAATCACATTCAGAACAATTAGTACTATTGGATAAGTCCACACTACATGCATTTGCATAAGAAACAACATTGGTATTTTGGACTGTATGTATCATTGTCACTTTGATGCATAACTGCATTGGAACGTTCAGGATTTCTAGAACGTCACAAGTTATTGTTCTGTTGAGAACCTCTGTTGTTGTAATTATTTACATTGTTTCCATAAAATGATCTTTGGTCTCTGCTTGACCGAAAATTATATCCACCTCTGTTCCAATCCCTGATAGGTCTAAAAGATGACTGTTGAGGTATCATCATATGAATGAAAATTTCTTTGAGGTTGTTGTGACCTATTATTAAAATTATACCTCCCTCTGAAAGATCCAGTATTATTATCTCGATTTAATCGAAAATTTATGTCCATGCTATATGATCTTTGTCTGGGTGGATTGGACATCATAGTTCTAGCTGATGCTACTGGCAATGAATCCTTTATGTTATTCCTGCTAAGATTTCTTCCAGGATATGCAATTTGGTGTTGTCGTCCAAGATTTTCTACAGCAGCCAACGTTTCAGGCTTTCTCTCTTGCAAAAAGGACAAAAAGTCACCACTAACTGAAGACAGCACTTTGTCTCTTAAAATTAAGTCAGCCCGGCGCCCCCGCCCCCCCCCCCCCCCCCCCTCAAAAGTTTTATCAATTTTTGACAAATCAACCCATCTAGAAAAGCAAAGCTTAATTGATGAAACAAATTCAGAAAAATACTTAGCTGAATCAGGCAACAATGATTTCAGTTTCAATCTGTAACCATTTTCCTCCAGTTGATACTTTTTTTTAACAATAAAACCTTCACAGCATCATAATCATTTCTAGTATGATCGTCCATGGTGCAGACTGAAGTAAGAGCCTCACCCACCAATAAACTCATCATCCTGCTAGGCCATGTAGCTCTATCAATCTTAAACTCCTGGCAACATGTCTCATACCTATTTAAAAAGCATGAAATATTGTCCGTACTAGAATTAAATTTGGGCAAATTTAGTTTAAAAGTAGATGCATGGTTTTTTTTTCCCAGCCTCATCACCTGCTGGATTAGCCTGTTTATGTTGAAATCTTAATTTTTCCAACTCAATTTCTGCCATTCTTTGAGCATAGGCCAGTTCTGCTTGAGCATGTGCTAACCTTTTCTCCTCAAGTTCTTTTTGATGTGCTAATCTTTTCTCCTCAAGCTCTTGTTGTGCCTTTATTTCTGCTCGAGCATGTGCTAATGTTTTTTCCTCAAGCTTTTGTTGATGTGCTAATCTTTTCTCCTCAAGTGCCAATTCTTCCTGTCTTCTCTTCTCAGCTAATTCTTCCTCTCTCCTCTTCTCAGCTAAATCTTCTTCTCTCCTCTTCTCAGCTAATTCTTCTTCTCTCTTCTCTGCTAATTCTTCATCTCTCTTCTTCCTAGCCAAGATTCTTTGATCTCTTACCACGTCTTCTTACCTCTTTATTTCCTTTGCATGCTTAGTTAAAGCAAATGTTTTTAAAGCCTCACCCTCCATACAAAATTCCTTTCCAAGCTTGGTAGAATATTCCACTGTAGCCATAATTCACTATAATTGTGACTCCAAATTGCCCAATAATAATTTAAATAATATATATTTAATAAGTGAGCATTATTAGCAACAATTATTTCACCTATCAATATCAATCAACTGCATGAAATTATAGATGTTATGTTAGGAGCAACAAAATTAGAGATACCAACAAGATTTCAGCATAACAGTAGAAATAGCCAACCCAAGAAAATACTAATGAATAAACCAAGGCAGAAATGTATGAAATGTAGAAAAATGAAAAAAAAAAATTGGCTGTACCACACTTATGACAATACAAGCACAATTTCACAACATATAATACATCTAATAAATGAATGATAGTAAGATTAGACAAACAAATCTACAAACAATAATGGAGAATAAACCAAATAAAATACAATGAAGGTAACAACAAATACAAATCTACAAAATTACAGAACTATCACAACTAGACAATTAATGAATCTGGTTAATTCGCTCAAGGCCGTAACACACAGCTATGTTCGCCGGCCCCTTAAATTGAAAAAATCAGATGCAAAAACCTACGAATTTACGACCGTCAGTGAGGTATAATGAATTCATAGGTCCCACCAACCAACCCGCCTATCACACAAACATGTAGATACAGATAGACATAGAACATATAATAAAAAAGAATCCTGTCAAAAGAGATTCTTCAAGCCTCACACTACATGAATCAATAAATTTACTTATCTGTTTTTTCGTGCAAAAAATCCTCTTGGCATCAGCCTCTGCCTCAGGAAATGACAATTCAAATACAGTGCAGTGAATAGGGTTAGACCTCTAACTCCGGCCTGCAGCCGACCAACACAGCCATCTTGAAAAAATATTCTGCACATACAAAAATGTAGTCCACCGACTTGAAAAATTGTTGAACCATCACTTGAAGATACTTTGTTCCGGATCCCAGCTTGAGGCTCCCATTTTCAGCTGTTATGTGTCTTTTTATATGTGAATGTTAATATATAGTGACAGGATGATTCCTGTGGCCAAGATCACTTCTAGGATAGTAGACGTATCAGACACCAAAACAAACCAACATCAATTAGAATTATTTGAGCCACAGTATTAATACTTCTCGCTGCTCCAAATTCAATACAGTTCAGGCCAAAATACAATGGCATATAATATGTAGTCGTCGATATAACTTTAGGCCGTCCGTTCATGCCTGGAACGCTGTCTTTCATTCTCAATATTTTTAATACATATTCACACTCGACATTGAGAAGCTATACTCCCTGTAAATGCAGATAACTAGATACACTCACAGAAGGTCTTGATGTATTAGTAATGAAATAACTCAGTGATAGACACTTAAATTTAGGAGCTCAAACACATGCATCCACTTGCCATGACACACAATGGTAGAAGACCTAACAGACAATCTCCTCACTTCTGCATTTTCAGTTTCACATCTGCCAAACCGTATCGGCATGACATCACTTCCTGTATTAATAAGTGACTCCATATAAAATAAACAAACAAGGAGCCCAGTCGAGCTATCTAATATACCGACACAATCGTTATGAATTTTAATCATAACAGTAGGTGTATGTGTGTGTGAGAAAGAGAGAGAGAGAGAGTAAATAAGTTGTTTTAATGTGAAAAGTATTGTACTTTCTATTTTTTTGGTGTTTTTGATCCTACAGTCAAGGTATTAAGAAAGACTCCAACACCATTGTCACTTATAAACACATAATCAACAGAAACTGGAAAACATAACATAAATATGCATTATTTCTAGCTAAAGGTTGAACATGCCATTGAAATTTGGTAGAATAATGTTTAATTTTCTCTTTCTCAGTTTTATAATGACTATGGAGACATCATTAAGTATATGCTGAGCAAAGCTAGAGAGATCAACAAAGTTACAACATCCGAGACAATGGCCATTAGTTTGCAGCAGGTACAGAATACATGAGTTGTCATGTGCTTGAATGTACATTATATACTGTTTGTGTGGAAGATTACATATGTACGTATGGTGCAGTAACCAAGGCTTGTAACGAATTGACAGTTTGTACTGTGTTTAAGGGCATGCACGACAATAAGAACTGGGTTTTACGTACAAAATATAAATATTTTACTTTTGAGCTTATTTTATTAAATAATCATCAAGGAATCGATTGAGCAAGCTTTTATGACATAAAAATGCATTTGATGTGTCAAAAAGCATATTTTCGGCACTACCCCAAGCTATGATTTGCAAATTTGTGCCGAAAATGCAGGATTTCTCTCAATAATACCTTAGTTACGCTGAGCGCATCGCAAAGTATTTGGTATTGCTGAAAAGGGGATTTTTTAAATCTTCCGGATTATACCAAATTCGAAACTGACTTTTTCATAGCTCTGCTTGGTTTGGAATTCAAAAACCTCCATAATTTTAACGCTAACTTCCTTGTAAGGAGAGGTCACACAGTGACTCCATGCTCTCATTCATGGAACATACATGTTTTTCTTTTTGATTGATCCTAACAATACTCTGGTTGGGCTACGCAAATCCGGAAGGTAACAACAGCTACTTCTGCCGGTAAGCAATTGTGTTCTATCGAACGTGTTGTTACTCTGTTTCTCCCTGGATTACATTCTAAATCTCATTAAATTGTGTTCTTACTTACTTAGTCGTTCCTCTTCTACCGTGAGGTGTAGAGGTTTGGAAGAGAGAGCGCCAGACTATCCTATCAGCTGTCTTCCTCCTGGCCTGGCTCCATTCTAGTCCTCGATCCTTCAAAGATTGTCTAATGTTGTCCTCCCAGCGGACTCTGGGTCGTCCTCGGGGTCTGGATCCTTGGCTCTTTGTTTCCCATGCTTGTCGTGGTATCCGATCTTCTCCCATTCTGCAGACATGGCCAAACCATCTTAATTGGGACTGTTCTACTTGAGTCTGCAGGGGGTAGGATTTAAGGCCTTGGCGTATCGTCTGGTTGCGTACCATGTCTCTTCTTGTTACTTCAACCACCTTCCTCAGATACCTCATTTCTGAGGTTTGGATCTGGCTTTTATGGGTTGTAGTCATTGCCCATGACTCGCATCCGTATGTCAAGACTGGGACATAGGTGGAGCGGTATACAGCCATCTTCGTTTTTAAATTGTGTTCTATTACTTCAAAATGGGAAGAAAAGGTAAGAAAACAAAGCAACTATCTGCTGCAAGAGCACATGAAAAGTATGTCATTTCTAGCAATGGTAAGACTGAATCAGCGGTGAATGATAAGCAAACTGATGTAGCCTGAACATGGAATTTCTGCATTCCAGTATCCGATAGGCCTATAGTTCAAATTGCTGATCCAATAGTGCCTTTCACCACTGGCCCAAGTCGATCTGATATAAAAAGGAACTTGAGCGCGAGCAAGAATGGTGCTTCTCATAACACTGTCTGTGCTAAACCTATGTATAGAACCATTGTGGACATTTCTTTTTTCAACAATGTTCTCAGCAGTGTGTGTTGCAATTTGTAATGCGTAGCTGGCAGAGTGGATAGTGGTGATTCGTTCCCATGGTTAGGCGGTGGGTGCTGTTCGGAAGGTCCTGGTTTGATCACGGTAAGGCTTTCACTTCTATAGTCTGGTCTTCTACTTCTTTATTTCTCACTGAGTGCCTGATAACATACCTTTGTGTGTTGTTTGTTTATTTATTTACTGTTTACAGGCCTCAGGTTTCCTCTCCTTATATGTTTATGCGTGTATAAAAATACCAAGAAACCTACATTCTGTACTTTACTTATTCTCATTCTTCTATCATTTACTTCATTTACTAGACACAGTATTAAATCCTTTGTCTTGTGTAATCTGGCCTATACTGTTATATGGTGGAACTGCAGAAGTGATTGCATCTATAATTAGTCTGGGTCATACTATGGTACATATCCGGGTCGAGTAGTTGTTCGTGCTAGACCTCTGTCAGTGAAGCATTTATTTTTTGTAATGCGTAGCTGGCAAAGTGGATAGTGATGATTCGCTCCCATGGCTAGGCGTTTGGTGCCATTCGGAAGGTCCTGGTTCGATCCCGGTGTGATAAGAGGTTTAGATGTTATTAATTATA
The DNA here is from genome assembly GCA_024509875.1 of Oreohelix idahoensis. Lineage (NCBI taxonomy): Eukaryota > Metazoa > Mollusca > Gastropoda > Stylommatophora > Oreohelicidae > Oreohelix > Oreohelix idahoensis. The sequence goes on along the minus strand of JAMPIV010009836.1, from coordinate 130,772 downwards.
AGATATCCTGGACAAATAGATGTATCGGAGGATACCAGGATAGTGCCAGATGAGAGACTGGTCTTATAAGAAATACCCCTTTCTCTGAAAAGAGCAAGGGTGTATAGACATTCAAGGTGAGGTCCAGCTATGTAAGTTCCCAGAGTAAAGAATGATGATGATGATGAAGTTCTCTGGGTCCCTATCCGCTACCTTATTAGATCTCACCAAGAGTATGTTATCTGTGTTTTGTTATGTGGCAAAGTGTCTAGGGTAATGTATTTTAACAGTATGAATTTCAAAACAGAACTTTAACTTTAATGAAAATTAAGCAAGACTGTTTTCAATTCATATTTACAATTTAATGGTCCTGAACAACAATCTTTTAGTCAGGACTTTCAAACTCAAGAAAATGTTTATTACAAAATAGAAATAAATATGTTGGACACTGTTCCACGTCTTTTAAACAAAAGAGGTCACTGAAATGTCTACACCCAGTTCTTGTTTCTATACTAGACGGTGTACTCTCCATAAAAAAAAAAAAAAAAAAAAAAGCGAGTTGCGTGATACTGTGGTTTCCGGTGCGCCTTCTGGCCCAGTATCTATGACTTTAGCACCTGTTCAACGGGAGAGTGGGCTCATCCCTAATCTGTTTATGTTCCCAGTAGTAGACTATTCGCAAGCAGCCTGGGGGTGTCACTGCTCTGCGCGGACCTTGTTTACCGAGGCGGCGTCCGAGCTCGTATGGTGAAAATATGGTTGCGTTATCTTCAAAATAGCCCTGTCTTTCCCATGGCTTTTCTGCCATCCTGCAACTTTGAGTTAGGGAGTTCTGAGATCCAGTCTCTTTCCCAGGCATTTTATCCTGGCCTGGCACGCATACAGAGGACCCCACTTCTAGTTCTAAGTTAGCAGTTGGGGATAGGTGGGGTAGCACACTGTGCATTCCCCGTCATCCAGGGGGCTCTCCAACTATGCAGAGCTTGCACAATGCTGTGCTCTGGTTCTGGGCTCACCCAAGGAATCCTCACGTCCTGCACAGAGCCACTTCCAGATACCCACCACCTGCCAACCCTCCATTGTAGAAATCTCCTGCATGCGGCCATCCAGTCAAGAGCCAGTATTAAGTCTGGTGCCCAAGTGATCCCCCCAAGCTCAGTGTGCAATGCTGGGTTCTCATCATGCTGCAACACAGGGGGGATTGTGATGCTCAGCCATCTCTCTCAACTCTGCACCGATAAGTGACATCGGGGACTTAACTGTGCCTCAGTACTGGGAGGCCCCGTTTCCGGGTACACCACACACAGCCAATTGAGGCAACGGTCGCCGTGGGCGTTCTATACTAGATAATACCACTATTCTGTAATTGGAAGGTGTGTTGTTTTCATCCCTCCAAGGTAAAGTTTATGGTGTGGAATTGGATTTGAATGAACTATCATGTGCCGGTTGTAACGGACTTATCTTGAACTTTATTAATACAGTTGGCTCAAAAGTATTCAGGTTCACCAAAACGTTGTGCTTCCTGGACTAAGATGAGGAGTTTAGCTGCAGGTTATAGTATGAGCATTCAACTCCCACGTGTTCTTCTTCCCCAGGTTTCTGCCACAACTAGGTCTTTGTAATTCAACCCTCAAGTAAAGAATCTTCACATACACAAGCTAACCAGCCGTAAAGGGCTATCACACTGATCTTTCAGTCCAGACGGCAAAAGCGTGTCCTTCTGACTCATTCTGAACATGTCAGCTTGGCATGCACACTTATGGTCTAATGGCGGAAATTACAAGCAGTTGTTAATTTTTATCAAACTACACCCGACCAATCAGATGACGAGTTAAAAAAATTAACTATTTCCTAGGCTATAGAATTGAGCAGTTTAAAGCGTGTTTGTCTAATCTGACCGAATTTGTTTATTTATTATCATAATTTTTTGTGAACCGATTTTAATTATCAAAAGTGATAATTAAACAGCCAATTTTTCTCTATCTTTCTATATAGTTTTCCTTTATTTATTTCTTTGCATTCAAATGGGGTTAATTTTTTTGTAATTAATTTTGAGCTTAACCTGATGTGAAAATATTACTAAATTAAATTTTTCTACGCCAAGATAATTGTTTATGAGGGAATCTCTATGGGTATATGTTAAGCAATATCAGCGCTATAATTAGAGATATCCCTTGCATTTTAATTATCTTTAGTTATCAAGAAATAAATTATTTAAGTTCGGTTAAAAACTCAAAATAGGTATTATTTCCACTTCAACCAACTTTTCTTGTCCCTACACAAAAAGGAGGTAACGATTTGATTGGTTGTTAAATTTTACTACGTTCATCGATAAATATTGGGGTGGGTGTGTTTGGGGGGAAGGGTGGTAACTTTTAACTTGTTTTCTTAAAAAAAATTCAAATTCTCTAGTTAAATTGTTGGCGGTAAATTTGACTGGACCCTCAGACAAATTTCAAATACTGTAGTTATTTTTAGATTTAAAATTACGAAAGCTAGTTCGCTTTAAGCGGGGAATTTGAGCGTGTTGTGATACGGATTCACTTTACTACACCCGGTAAGCCTATCACTTCTGTTGTTTTTCTGTTGTCTGGTCTTCTACTTTATTTCTCACTGAGTGCCTGATAACATACCTTTGTGTGTTATTTGTTTATTTATTTACTGTTTACAGGCCTCAGGTTTCTCCTTATTATATGTTTATGCGTTTATAAAAATACCAAGAAACCTACATTCTGTACTTTACTTATTCTCATTCTTATATCATTTACTAGACACCGTATTAACTCTTAGTATACGAGCTGCCTTTCATGACTACCATTACAGATTTTGCAATAAATAATTTATTTATAAAGATAACATAAGTGTTATATATCAAAATGTGAAGAAATGAAACCCCTACATCATGCATGTAACTAAATTGATCAGTGGTTTGAAACATGCATTCAGCTATAAATTTTCGCTATTGACGGGGATCGATCATCGGCCTCTCTAGAAGGCCGCTCGTATACTAAGAGTTAAGGCCTTTGTCTTGTGTAATCTGGCCTATACTGTTATATACTGGAACTGCAGAAGTGATTGCGTCTATAATTAGTCTGGGTCGTCCTATGGATATATATCCAGGTCCCGTGGTTGTTCGTGTTAGACCTCTGTCAGTGAAGCATTTATTTTTTGTAATGCGTAGCTGGCAGAGTGGATAGGACGATTTGCTCCCGTGGCTAGGCGTTGGGTGCCATTCGGAAGGTCCTGGTTTGATCCCGGTAAGCCTATCACTTCTGTTGTTTTTCTGTTGTCTGGTCTTCTACTTTTATTTCTCACTGAGTGCCTGATAACATACCTTTGTGTGTTGTTTGTTTATTTATTTACTGTTTACAGGCCTCAGGTTTCCCCTCCTTCTATGTTTATGCGTTTATAAAAATACCAAGAAACCTACATTCTGTACTTTACTTATTCTCATTCTTCTATCATTTACTGGACACAGTATTAAGGCCTTTGTCTTGTGTAATCTGGCCTATACTGTTATATAGTGGAACTGCAGAAGTGATTGCGTCTATAATTAGTCTGGGTCGTCCTATGGTACATATCCGGGTCACGTGGTTGTTCGTGCTAGACTTCTGTCAATGAAGCATTGTTTTTTTGTAATGCTTAGCTGGCAGAGTGGATAGCGACAATTCGCTCCCGTGGCTAGGCGTTGGGTGCCGTTTGGAAGGTCCTGGTTCGATCCCGGTAAGCCTATCACTTCTGTTGTTTTTCTGTTGTCTGGTCTTCTACTTCTTTATTTCTCACTGAGTGCCTGATAACATACTTTTGTTTGTTGTTTGTTTATTTATTTACTGTTTACAGGCCTCAGGTTTCCCCTCCTTATATGTTTATGCGTTTATAAAAATACCAAGAAACCTACATTCTGTACTTTACTTATTCTCATTCTTGTATCATTTACTAGACACAGTATTAAGGCCTTTGTCTTGTGTAATCTGGCCTATACTGTTATATAGTGGAACTGCAGAAGTGATTGCGTCTATAATTAGTCTGGGTCGTCCTATGGTACATTTCCTGCCATGTTTCAAGAATGCACCTTATCTATATATTCAAACTGCTTGCCAGGATTGCGCTGAGTTGGTCTAGGACTCTATGAACTGCGGATTACGATACAGATATTGACTTTGTTGAGAACACACTAGTTTCTTGTCGTGACTTTTTCGTGCACACGACTGTGTTGCGCACATATTTTTGAATGCACAGATTACAAAAATACGATATGTCTATTTAATAGGGAAAATATATATTTGTATTTATTTGTGTACGAAAATGCTTCCCTTGGTAAAGCGAGATAATCCATGTTTGATTTATACGTTTGATTATATGGATGGTCTCTCTTGATATTGATTCGGCGTATGAATATTGAATTCATGTCAGTTCTCGTTGGTTAGGGCCAGAAAATAGATTGATCTTGTTCAATATGTTTATGGCCTGAATTTATATGTATTACTTGTCTAAGTACAAGAAGATTCAGTCTTATATTGTATATCTTCGTATGCTAAGGTCGGATTATACCGAACTCTGGCGGAGGTATCCGTTGTCCTAGCGAGTTGTAGTGAGTTCCGAAGAAGCCGGTCGTAATGGCCGTATGTGTGATTTCTAGGGCTGGTCCTGTTAAAGGTTAAAAGTGATTTGTGGATGATTTTTCCATAAGGAAGGAATGTCTCTGCGAGAGTATTGTGTCAGAGCTTCTTCTCATGTACTTTATGTTTGAATTCGGACTCCGGGTAAAGCCAGACCCTCTTTCCTTTGATGATCTCCTTATGGTTAGACCTAGATGAAACATCGTATTTTCGAGCATCGTTGGTCGTTTAAATATAGATTGATGAAGATGACAGGTTCCATCAGCGCTTATGTCTTCATGAAGCAACCTTCTGACTAAGGGACTGTATGGAAACTCTAGAATATATATATATTCAAGTTATGAATTAACTCTGGCTTTATTATTATCCTTCTGTTGGACGAGTGAGTAAAACTCAAAGAAGGTGGCCATTTTTGAAGTACTGTCATTATGATGCATCACTGTCCTGAGAACAGAATCTAACTCTTATTATCAGACAGTGGAATGGAGATCTTACCATCAAGGAACTCCACTATTACGAAATAACATTATTACGATCAAGAAAAGGTTCTAGCAGCGAACCACTATTACTATTCATGTATGTACATTTACTGAGTATGTGACGATAGACAACTAGAACGTTTGCCTACTGTCGTCCCATAATATTTATTCATATGCTGCCTGAATACGCTACTGATGTTGCTACTCAATTATGCAATATGATGATGTCTTGTCAACCATGTACTGTCATATGAAGATGTTCCCGTCAAGTGTGTGTGTCCTTATTAAAAGCATAGAAACGTCAGCTGTAGTTCCAACCATCATTGATTTCCATCTGTGACTGGAGTGTATGTACTGAAAGTCTGTCGAACTGTCATCCATTCGCGTCTGTCACTATTAACATACACACTCACCCATTGTACCAGAATCTACAGTGGTACTATACTTGACACCAGTCTTTACAGTGATAGCCATTGTGGGTTGGCTAGTCAACAATACCAAGAAGAACATTATGTTTCAGTGGTGAGCCAGATTCCTGGGGCTAACCGTCGCAGAGGACTGATGTGTAGATCAACTACTGATGGTTCCCTGACGCCGTATATGACACATCAACACCTATGATACAACTTCGCAGTTGATGTCAGCTTGACCTGTTTTGAAGTGTATACCGTATCTGGGTCAGAATTTGTTGACATTTCTCACCGGACAGAAGACAGAAGTAATTGTGTACCTTCTCAAGAAGAATTGCAGTATTGTTAACATTCTTTCACAGATCAGCACTTGGGGACATTTTGTTATACAAACGTTGTTTATGTCAAGCGGACATTATTACACAGTGCAATACTTTGGAAACCGCAAACTGTTTTGTTGTTACAGTTTCTTTCATCGGTGGATCTTCTAGTGTGCTTGAAGAAAATTGAACACTGTAATAGTTTAGAAACAAACCTATTATTTAATAAAGTTGCAAGCTATTTTATTAAAAGCTAAGCCCTCTCTGCAACACATCACATTGCCATACTATTTGATAATATTATATGCATTTATGTTTTACATGTATTTATGTTTACATGTTATTTGTTGTGTGTTAAGTTAGTTTATGTTCTGCGGGTTTAAGGTTGGGCGGCGACTAGTACAAGGTATACCGAGTGACATTGGTCTTGTACTAGTGTTCTATAAGTACAAATTTTCTTAATTGGAAATTTGTTAGCAACAATTTGCTGCTATTTCTGTTAGCTGTGACGACTGTGTTCATATTTGTTTTTGTAATATTTTTTCTGTTCTTTATTTTTGTTTGATTTGTTTGTATAATTTGTTGGTCTACTCTTTTCTATCATTTAGTTCTTTACACCCTTATGTTTATACACTGTGGCGTTATTTGTCTTGTTGATTGCATTGCAGTTATTATCACAGGTTCTGTGACTATTCTCTTTAGTTCTCCTAGTTAAATTACACTGACAAACAACATTTTTCTTTCTTATATACGAATAAGTGTTCTTAGGTCAATTTCTTGTGCTGATTTCAAATCTGAAATCCGTTTATCTCTATCACGTCGGGTTCTTAAGATATTTGTGAATAAATATATTTTTGGGAAACCGTTTTTTGCTCCGTTTCATTTTTACAATATAACTTATTAAAAATTAATAAAAAGCAACATAATTCTACTTTTATACTGCTAAAAGATGCATGACATATGTTACGCGATTTTTCAAATAGTTACTGTATTTTGAAATAATTCTGAGCAAAATATGGCTTCTAGAAGTTGTAGAAATTCGGCTGATCTGTTCTGTTACGTGTGCGGATATTTTACCGATCGTGTTGACAAGAAAAACTTTACACCATTACTAAAGATAGCATATGAACTTTATTTCGATTCGAAAGTTGATGATGCAAATAAATCTTGGAAGCCAAATGCGGTTTGTTCGATACATTGGCAGGTTGGTTACGAAAATCGCTGAAGCATAAGTCGATGCCTTTTGGCGTGCCAGTAATATGGCGTGAACATACAAATCACACTACTGATTGTTACTTCTGCTTGATAAATATCCATGGTTTCACTTTTAAAACTAGAAAGTCTGTGGTTTATCCAAATATTGAATCGGTTTTGAAACTAGTGCCTCATGATCCAATCACGTGTCCGATCCAAGTACCACTAGAACGATATCCGTTGGACGTAAATGACCCATCAGAAAGTGATAGTTTACCTGCTTTAGAAACTAATTCTGACTCAGATTACATACCGGTGAATGATGGTGTTTACTTAATTAACCATTCAGAACTTTCAGATCTAATACGTGATCTCGCTCTTACCAAAGGACAAGCAGAATTACTCGGTTCGCGACTCAAAGAATGGAATCTTTTAGCGCCCAATACTCCGATATCTAAATTTCGTCATAGACACAGAGAACTTGTTCAATACTTTGAGATGGATGATGACATTTGCTATTGCAAAGATGTAAATGGTCATGAGCACATAGTCAACGAATGGCGATTTTTCATCGATTCTTCCAAGACTAGTGGAGACCTAAAGGTCATTGCAATTCTCACGGGCATGCAGACTGGGTATACTAAATTTTGTTGCTTCCGATGTGAATGGGACAGCCGCAACAGACAGGAACATTATGCAAGAAAGGTGTGGCCTATCCGGGATCGTATGCAGCTCGGGCATAAAAATGTAATACGCGAGCCATTAGTTAACAAAGACACCTTCATTTTACTACTGTTACATATAAAGTTGGGGCTGATGAAGAATTTTGTAAAAGCGTTAGATAAAACAAGCAAAGCTTTCACTTATCTTCGAGAAAAGTTTCCGCAAGTTAGCGATGCAAAGATAAATTAAGGTATCTTTGTAGGACCTCAGATTAGGAAAGTTATTGCAGACAAACAATTCGAGAACTTGTTACATGGTAGTGAACTTCGCGCATGGATGGCATTCAAATCGATCGTCGATAACTTTCTGGAAAATCACAAATTTGTCGACTATGTTGCATATTGTTAAGCAGTGCATAGATGCATACATAATTATGGGCTGTAACATGTCCCTCAAAATCCATTTGCTCGATTCGCATCTTAACTTTTTCCCTGACAACCTTGGCGAAGTCAGCGATGAACATGGAGAATGATTCCATCAAGATATCGCCGTAATGGAGTCACGTTATCAAGGACGGTGGAGTGTGACCATGCTTGCCGATTATTGTTGGATGCTTCATCGCGATGTACCACATGCCATTCACCGACGAAAGTCGACTGCAAAGAAATTCAAGCCTACATAACTGTTATACTTCTTGTACGAATGATGTTGTAATACTGTATGAGTTGTTAAAAAACTTCAATTGCGTATTTCTAGAAATCCCGACCTGATAGAGAAAAACGGTTTGCAGATTTAAAAACAGCGCATTAAAATTGACCAGAAAAACATAGAAATGTTAGAGAAAGAAAAAAAAAGTTTTTTTTTGTTAGTCAGTGTTATTTAATTTCTGCAATTGTTTTCATATTGTCTTTTCTTGTTTGTCCTTGTTAATGTCTTTAGTTGACAGATGATATATGAGGTATAGTTGAATACACTTATATTATAGTACAGACCAGTACTTTATTATTGTTATAAAAGAAAGTGTACAAGACCTTTGTAAGGCTTGTCTCCAACAGTGATTGGGATAGAAAATATTATTTTCCACAGGTACTCAAGTGATCATTGGTTACATTAAGGAAGTATACAAGACCTTTGTAAGGGTTGTCTCCCACAGTGATTGGGATATACAGATATTGTTTCCACAGGTACTCAAGTTATCATTTGTTATATTATAAACAAGATAACCATACAAGGTCTTTGACTAAGACTAAGAGAGTAAAATAAAGTGAAGTGAATATACAAGTCTATAGTACAGACTTGTCTCCCATTAAAGTGGGATAAGGTAATTTATTTACTTTTTCAGGTTACTGATTTAATAAGACAGGATGTCTACATTAGATTACTTTATTACACAAGGGAAATCCCTTGATAAGACTGGCAAAGAATTAGAAGAATGGACAACTGCTCAATTCGCTATGGTATTGAAGGCAGAGGAAAGAAAAGCTGCTGCAGAGGAGAAAAAAGCTGCTGCAGAGGAGAGAAAGCTTCAAATAGAAGAAAAAAAATTAGAAGCTGCTGCTGAAAATAAAAGAGTAGAAGCTGAACAAAAGAAATTGCAGGTGGAGGAAAGGAGATTTGAGGCTGAACAAAAAAGATTAGACAGAGAAGCTGAACAGAAAAAAATAGACAGAGAAGCTGAGGCTGAACAAAAAAGAATAGACAGAGAGGCTGAACAAAAAAGATTAGACAGAGAAGCTGAACAGAAAAGAATAGACAGAGAAGCTGAACAGAAAAAAATAGACAGAGAAGCTGAGGCTGAACAAAAAAGAATAGACAGAGAAGCTGAACAGAAAAGAATAGACAGAGAAGTTGAACAGAAAAGATTAGACAGAGAAGCTGAAGAGAGAAAAGCAATAAGAGAACTTGAATTTGAGTTAGAGAAATTGAAATTGACAAGTATGAGTAATGTTAATCAGGCATCTAGTGGTAATGGTAAACCCTTTACTTACAAGGTCAAGGTACCAGCGTTCAACTCTGCCAGTGACGATATAACATTCTGGCTTGATAGATTTGAATGTGCTTGTCGAGCTCATAATGTGGATAAATCACAGTATGTGAATCAGTTGTCTGAAAATCTAAAAGGTGATTCTCTGACTAAGTTATGTTTGGTTGAAGAGGCCGACAAGGATAACTATGATGTTATCAGGTCAGCCTTGATAAGGAAGTATCAGTTGTCAGAGGAAGGTTACCGTCTTTTGTTTAAAACAATGAGACCTTAGGTGTAGAATTCTCAGAATTCATTGCAAAGGCACGTCTTACATTTTCACGATGGGTTGAATTATCCAAAACACAGAAAACATTTGAGGCTCTTACGGATTTATTACTCAGAGACAAGATCATGTCTTCAGTGAATAAACCATTCCTAGAATTTTTACATGAGCGTAAACCCAGTACATTAAAACAAATAGAAGAATATTGTGACCAATACGTCACGGCACACCCTGACGTAACTCTTAGCAACACTAACATTAAAGAGGGTATGCCAGTTGCGTCAGCAACACAATACAATAATAATTACTCACACAAGTCCCAAGGAGCTCAAGATAAATCTCACAAAAAGGTTAATTGGAATAGTTATCAAAACCAAGGTAACCACTCAAATCAGGGTTCTTCTTCGAAGACCTGGAATCGGGCTGACAGTCCTAGATAAAGGGGTACCCATAATTATAGAAATTTCCGCAAAGGGAGTAACTATAGGAACTACCCAAGTTCTTCATGGAAACAACAAAACCAACATTACAGGGATACTCATTATAATGAATATGATGATTACAATCATGAACATTATGATTCAAACCCAAACAGGGGTTATAACAGAGGAAATAATAATTACAGAGGCAATTATAACCGAGGTAGATCACAACACAAGAGATATGGTAAATCGCATTACCAGGCTAACTCTGCACAGCAAGAGTTCCATGAAGCCGGTAATCAAAATAATGATAAGAAAGACTCTAATAATGTAGGATGTTCTGCTTTTGATTTTGGTAGAGCATCTCAGTGCTCCCAATGCAAAACATTATTCGATCCAACCGCAGTCTCTACTTTAAGCTGTGGTCATCCTCTTCCCGCTCTCCATGTGTCAGTTGCGCATGATGGAAGAGGTGCTCTGGTCTTCAATAGAGGTCTAGTAGATGGTACTCCAGTATCAATTCTTTTCGATTCGGGGTGCACTACCATTGGAGTGAGGCAGTCACTCGTAGATCCTTCTCGAGCCACGGGCAAAGTAATCAAATGCGTAACATTTGGTGGCACATTGGAGAAGTACTCTACTGCCATTATTAATATTGCTACTCCCTTCTTTACAGGAGATGTGCAAGCATGTCTTCTGCCGAATCCGATCTCTGATCTTATCATCGGTCGCATTCATGGAGTAAAAGAATGCACTCCACAACAAATTTCTGATTGGGAAAATAACAATATGCAAACTGCTAATGCAGTAGTTACTAGGGCTCAAGCTCTTAACATGCCGCAATCTTCGCCTTCTGAAGATAATGATGCGCAGATCCAAGATGATCCCTTGGAAATTTCTCGTGATTCATTTATGAAACAGCAGGAAGATGATCCTACTCTTAAAAAATTCTTTACGCTAGCAACAAAAGGTGATCCGAATAAAGATACAAATCGTAAATCTTGGATTACGATGAAGAATGGCGTCCTTGTACGTATGGTACAAGACTCTGCTAAAGTCCATTCATTCTCAAATTCTTGTGCCCAAAAATATGAGAGTTAAAATCTTACAGCACGCTCATGATTCTCAGTGTGCTGGACATATGGTTTTTTCCCGTACTAAAGCTAGAGTTCTTGCGTCTTTCTTTTGGCCTTTTGTGGCCAAAGACATACGGATCTATTGTCGATCTTGTAAGGTATGTCAAGAGGTTAAATCCAGAGGTCCACGCCATGCTGCACCTATTCAGGCTGCAGATATTCCAATTCGACCATTTCAGAAAATGGCGATAGACATCATTGGTCCATTTAAGATAAAGTCTGCTAGAGGACACCAATTTATCTTGACGTGTGTTGATATGTGCACACGTTGGCCAGAGGCTGTTCCTCTAAAGAGCATAACTACTGCTGATATTGCAGATGCTCTTTGGCTAATATTTTCTCGTCTGGGATTTCCAGCAGAAATATTATCAGACCATGGTACCCAACTCATATCGGATACCATGTCTCAAGTAATGTCGACTCTTAAGATAGAGAGATCTCTGAGTAGTATTTATCATCCTATGTCTAATGGGATGGTAGAACGTCTGAATAGGACTCTCAAAAACCTACTAGGTAAGATAACTGAAGATCATCCTCAGGATTGGGATAGGGTTTTACCCGCGGCTCTCTTTGCATACAGAGAGGTCGCCAACGAACATACAGGATTTTCTCCCTTTGAACTTGTCTTTGGTGCGAAACCGCGAGGTCCTATGTCCTTACTTCATGACCTTATAACTGCTGATAATATTGTCGATGACACAAAATCCTCTTACGAATATGTCATCGCGCTTAGACACAAGATTATTGAAGCATGCAAATTGGCAACTGCTTCTTCTGAATTTGCAAAACAGAAGGCAAGACAATTTGCCAATAAGAAAAGATGCTTGCGACAACTTTGTCCAGGTGACAAAGCATTTGTCTTGCTACCTTGTAGGGAAAACAGACTTCTTATTTCTTGGAAAGGTCCGTACGATGTAATATCAAAAGTTTCCGATGTTGACTATATCGTCGATATTGACGGGAAGCATAAAACCTTCCACATCAACATGCTTACGGAATTCCATGAACGTCCGGATTATTTACAACCTGTTTTCCAGGTAACGGACGATTCACCAGTCCCACATGGACATTACTCATCACTGTCAGTAATACAGGATGAGGAAACGAGTTTCTTGGATGTGAATCTCCCTTTTCCGATGATTCCACTTCATTCTAATGAATCATGGAAAGATGTTACGGTTTCTCCCGACTTATCTCTAGGAGAGCAGAAACAAGTTTCTACTATGTTAGAACAATTTCAGGATGTCCTTACTGACATTCCTGGTCAAACTGATGTCATTGAACATGACATTATTCTTACTGACCATAATCCTATGAGTCAGACCATATCCTATCCCGATACATTTTCAAGCGCAGGTTGAGAAAGAGTTGGATGAGATCATAGATTTAAAAATAATTGAACCATCCACATCAGCATATTCTTCGCCGATGGTTATAATAGCCCCTTCAGTCATAACTGACTATGGGAATGCACCCTTGAGGTGGCAGCCCTCAGCTGCTTATTTTCCTGGTGCTCCTTTCGACGTTTTCTCCTCACCTCTGCTTCTTGTGTGAGCCTCTCTTCGCCCAATCTGAGGTGGTGCCGCAAATAGCATCGCCACTTAGTGCGATCGGCAGCTTCATCCTCCCATGTTGCTGGATCCATGTCCAGTGCCCTCATATCTCTCTTGCACACATCTTTGAACCTCAGCTGTGGTCGCCCAACTGTTCTCTTGCCATCTGCTAATTGTCCGTAGAAGATATCTTTTGGGATGCGACCATCTTCCATGCGGCGAACATGGCCAAGCCAGCGAAGTCTGCGCTGTCTAAGCAGCGTATACATACTTTGAAGGCCAGCACGTGACAACACCTCGACATTTGTCACTTTATCTTTCCACGAGATGCCGAGGATGCGGCGTAGACACCGCAAATGGAAGGTATTGAGCCTTCTTTCTTGCTTAGCATAGGTCGTCCAGGTCTCGCTGCCATATAGGAGTGTGCTGGTGACGCAGGCATTATATACCGCAGCTTTGGTCTTCATTGTGAGTTTAGAGTTTCCCCAAACACGCGATGTGAGGCGGGCAAAGGTAGCTGCAGCTTTGCCAATGCGGCTGTCGATTTCTGTATCCAGTGAGAGTTTGTCATTGATGGTAGACCCTAGGTATGTGAAGTGGTGCACCACTGCCAATTCATAGTTATCGATAGTGATAACTGGTGCAGCACCCACATCCTGACTCAGCACATTCGTTTTCTTTAGACTTATTGTGAGGCCAAAGTCCTTGCATGCTTTAGTGAAGCGATTCATCAAGCTCTGAAGCTCCTGTTGGCTTTGAGTGACGACTGCAGCATCATCAGCGAACAACAAGTCTCTTATAGTGACCCTTCTGATTTTTGTTTTTGCCTTCAGCCTTGAAAGATTAAACAGACGGCCATCTGACCTAGTGTGAAGGCATATTCCTTCAGTTGCATCTCTGAATGCATGTTTCAAGAGTAAGGCAAAGAAGATTCCGAAGAGGGTCGGAGCCAGAACACAGCCTTGTTTAACGCCACTTCGTATATCAAAGGGCTGTGACGTGCTTCCAGCATATTGGACTGTTCCCTTCATGTCGTCATGGAATGACTTTATCATTTCCAGCATTTTAGAAGGGCAGCCTATTTTCAGGAGGATTTTAAAGAGTCCATCCCTACTAACCAGGTCGAATGCTTTTGTGAGGTCTATAAAGGCGATATATAATGGTCTTTTCTGCTCTCTTGATTTTTCCTGAAGCTGGCGGAGAGAGAAGATCATGTCTGTTGTTGATCTGCCAGCTCGGAATCCACACTGTGCCTCTGGATATATGCGCTCAGCTAACTTGTGTAGTCGCATTAAGATGACTTTGGCAAAAACCTTACCAACAATACTAAGAAGAGAGATGCCTCTGTAGTTATTGCAATCACTTCTGTCTCCTTTATTTTTATACAGTGTTACAATCTTGGCATCTCGCATGTCTTGAGGAATAGTTGTCTCTTCCCAGCACTGGCACAGCATCCTATGCAGGGGATGTAATAGCGTGCTCTTACAGCATTTGATTAAATCAGGAGGAATCCCATCACTGCCTGGTGCTTTGCCAGAGGCCAAGCTATCAATGGCCTTACTGAGTTCCTCTAATGTTGGTTCGGCATCCAGCTCCTCCATAGTTGGCAGACTATTGACAGCATCAAGGGCTGCAGGCGTAACGGTATTGTCTCTAGCGTAAAGCTCAGAGTAGTGCTCGACCCACCTCTCCATCTGCTTACCCTTATCGGTTAGCTTCTCTCCGCTGATGGTTTTTAGCGGTGCCGTCTTACTTTTATGGGGGCCAAGTGCTTTCTTTATACCGTCATACATTTGTCTAATGTTGCCTGTTTGCGCTGCGATCTGGATGCTCTCACTGAGCTGGAGCCAATAGTCATTTGCACAGCGTCGAGCAGTTTGTTGAACTTTGCTTCTCGTAGCCCTCAGGATCTGTAGGGTTCTGGCACTCGGTGAACGTTTGTATTCATTCATAGCACTGCGCTTAGCTTCAATAACAGGTGCCATCACATCTGATGAAGCGTCAAACCAGTCATTTGACTTTGCTGTTTTCTTACCAAAGGTGGCAAGTGCAGTACTTTGAATGGTGTTCCGTAGATGCTCCCAGTTCTCTGTAATAGTATCACCATGCTGAGGGCTACTGAGCACTTTCTTGAAGGTCGCAGTGAATTGAGCGATCATGAAAGGGTCTGACATCTTGCTGGTATCAATGCGTGGTTTCCCTTCATGTCTGACACGATAGAGTTTTCTTGGTTGTGCTCTGATTTTGCAGCAAACCAAGGAGTGATCTGTGTCACAGTCTGCACTATGGTACGAGCGCGTGGAGAGCACAGACCTGAGGAGTGGCCTTCTGACGAGAATCAGGTCAAGTTGGTGCCAGTGCTTGGATCGTGGGTGTCTCCATGACACCTTATGCTGGGGTTTTGTCTGAAAGTAGGTGTTGGTCACGCAGAGGTCATGATGGACGCACAACTCTAAGAGCCGTTGTCCATTTTCATTCATCTTGCCAATACCAAACCTGCCCAGACATGAAGGCCATGAAACATTATCGGCACCCACTCTAGCGTTAAAGTCACCAAGGAGAACAAGCTGTTCTTGCCTAGGTATGCTTTTGATTACTGCTGCTAGATTCTCGTAGAACTCATCTTTAGCTTCTGAGGCAGAGTACAGAGTAGGAGCATACACACTGACAAGGGTGATGGGACCTGTGCTAGTTTGCAGGCGGAGCGTTAACAGGCGTTCTGACCCATTCTCGCCTGGTTCAACCATGTTAGTTAGCGATTTTTTGACCGCAAAACCTACTCCGTGTTCTCTAGCTTTATCAAGATCTTTCCCTTGCCAATAAAATGTGTAGTCCTTCTCGCTCACCATTCCAGAGCCCGCCAGGCGCGTTTCCTGAAGTGCAGCTATATCCACCTGAAGTCGTTTAAGCTCATCATTAATTATGGCTGTCTTCCTTACATCGTTTACATCCTGTAGGTTTTCGGATAGTCCAGTCAACATAGTCCGGACGTTCCAGCATCCCAATCTGAGAGTTTGCTTATTTCTATTTTTTCGATAATTGCTTGGTGCAAAATTTTCTGTCCACAGTTCGGGTTTGACCCTAATCCCCATGCACCCAATGGGGAAAGCAGACAGTGGCGGGACAACACCTTATTGACTGGGGGCTGCCCAGCTTGAAGCGGGCGGTAGCTGTCCAGTGAGATCCTAGAACCTCTCCCACTGTCAGAAGTAGCCCCTGGCGCCATGCCCTACGCCAATTGGGCAAAATGCTTATAACCGGTAACTGCTACTTCCCGTGTTTTGCCGACACCTATAGGGTGAAGCTGGAGTGTCCTCTCCAGGGCGCGAGCTTGGGCACAGTTATATGGAGATCAAGCTGTTGCCCATGCAGCATGTTCCCCCTCTCCACACAGCCGGTAGATCCAAAGGAACGGCAGTAGCCGATACAGTTTGGTACCAGCCATGTCGCAGGAGTTGCCAGAATAATGTCGAATCGACATTAGACTGCCTTAGGGACTCCGACTCCGGATTTATCCTCAGGGTTTACTCCCGAAGCCAATTCCACAAATGGATATTCCCGCAAGGCAGCGGTGGTTTGAATTCAGAGTTCCTTCTCTTAGATAAGCTACCAACCAAGGATCACGAGCCCTATCTACCCAAAGCTGCTGGTTTTAAGGCGCCAGTCGCTCGCCTTTGCCCCTTCTCCCGTCAGTGGAAACAGTTCCGCCGGGCTCAAATTGAGCCACACGTGAAGGCCGGGAGCTGGGCTTGGTTGTCAGAGGCTGTTTGAGGCGCGTGCCATAGAAGTATTTTATCTGCAGTGAGAGCTTATCCTCACTACAACTCCCGGCAATAACAACCTTTGGAACCGGCAATAACAACCTTTGGAACCGATGGTTATTGTACGGAAAAAAGACAATAACATACGTCTGTGCGTTGATTATCGCAAATTGAACCAAGTGACGAAATTTGATGCTGAACCTATGCCTTTACTAGAAGAGCTACTTACTAGACTATCGAAATCTCATTTCTTCACTAAACTTGATTTGTCTAAGGGATATTGGCAAGTTCCACTATCCGAACACGCCAAGCCGTTTACTGCTTTTTCGACACCCAGGGGTCTATTCCAATGGAATTTCATGCCTTTCGGCCTTATGAACGCCCCTGCAACATTCGTACGCATGATGCGTCGAATCCTATCTCATCGCTCAGATGTCATTGCATATCTTGATGACATCTGTCTTTTCAGTGATACTTGGAAAGATCACTTTAACGGGTTAAATGAACTATTGTCTATCTTACGCGAGCATAACCTAACAGCGAAACCATCGAAAGCGTGTATTGGTTTTAGCGAAATATCTTTCTTAGGTCACCAGGTTGGTCGTGGTTTCCTAAAAACAGAAGACCATAATACAAGTAAGATACTTAACATTTCTATTCCTAAGACTAAAAAGCAAGTGCGAAGTCTCTTAGGTCTAATACAATTTTATGGACGATTCATTCCAAATCTGTCCTCCATTATGTCACCTCTTTCTTCCTTGCTAAAGAAAGGGTCTCCTAATATAGTCCATTGGACTCAAGAATGTCAATCCTCTTTAGATAAGGTTAAAACCATGTTTTCTACTTCACCTATTTTAGTGTTACCTACTAAAGATAAGACATTCGTTCTTCGTAGTGACGCTTCATCCACAGGGATTGGAGCAGCACTAATGCAAGAGTACTCTGGAACTCTGCATCCTGTGATGTATATTTCTCGAAAATTAAATGCCGCAGAGAAGAATTACTCGGTCCTAGACCGTGAATTATTGGCTATGGTTTGGTCAATCCTGAAACTTCAAAGATTTCTTCTTGGCGCGCATTTCATTGTGGAAACTGACCAGAAAGCTCTTACTGCTATTCAGAGTAAAAATCTGAAGAGCGCGAGATCAACGCGATACGCAATTGCTCTTCAGCCTTTTTTATTTTTCGGTGCGAGCTATCCGTGGGTCAGAAAATGTGATGGCAGACATTTTGTCTAGATGCCCACATGATTCCTAATTGTTAGATCCTGAGATTTCTAATATGTCTAACTTTGCTACAGTTTTTTTTTTTTGCTATGTTAAAATGTGTATACATACGTAATGTATCATATAAATTGATTGTATCATTACTTAGCGGTTCATTGATGTATATTCACCGCTGATCTTTTGATGTTTTTTCGTCTTTGATAATCATGATGTTAAAATACCTAAGATGAAATTTTTGGATAAACTAGTGTAGAAATTGTGGCATTGCCAGTATTGTAGTATGCGTTGGTGACACCTCTCTGGAAATATTTATACTTAGAGAAATACTTTCTCTGAGATCTTGAGATATTCTCACTTGTCATACCATAGGACGACTTAGCCTTACATTAGGCGTTACATTTGTTTGGAATGCTTATCATCTGCGCATTGTTATTCGTGCGTTGTGAGCCTATTGTATGTTGCTCCTGGATGTATTTCCAAAAAAAAAAAAAAAAGTACCATTTTTTTTCCCGGGGGGTGTGGTAATCTGTTGCGCACATATTTTTGAATGCACAGATTACAAAAATACGATATGTCTATTTAATAGGGAAAATATATATTTGTATTTATTTGTGTACGAAAATGCTTCCCTTGGTAAAGCGAGATAATCCATGTTTGATTTATACGTTTGATTATATGGATGGTCTCTCTTGATATTGATTCGGCGTATGAATATTGAATTCATGTCAGTTCTCGTTGGTTAGGGCCAGAAAATAGATTGATCTTGTTCAATATGTTTATGGCCTGAATTTATATGTATTACTTGTCTAAGTACAAGAAGATTCAGTCTTATATTGTATATCTTCGTATGCTAAGGTCGGATTATACCGAACTCTGGCGGAGGTATCCGTTGTCCTAGCGAGTTGTAGTGAGTTCCGAAGAAGCCGGTCGTAATGGCCGTATGTGTGATTTCTAGGGCTGGTCCTGTTAAAGGTTAGAAGTGATTTGTGGATGATTTTTCCATAAGGAAGGAATGTCTCTGCGAGAGTATTGTGTCAGAGCTTCTTCTCATGTACTTTATTATGTTTGAATTCGGACTCCGGGTAAAGCCAGACCCTCTTTCCTTTGATGATCTCCTTATGGTTAGACCTAGATGAAACATCGTATTTTCGAGCATCGTTGGTCGTTTAAATATAGATTGATGAAGATGACAGGTTCCATCAGCGCTTATGTCTTCATGAAGCAACCTTCTGACTAAGGGACTGTATGGAAACTCTAGAATATATATATATTCAAGTTATGAATTAACTCTGGCTTTATTATTATCTTTCTGTTGGACGAGTGAGTAAAACTCAAAGAAGGTGGCCATTTTTGAAGTACTGTCATTATGATGCATCACTGTCCTGAGAACAGAATCTAACTCTTATTATCAGACAGTGGAACGGAGATCTTACCATCAAGGAACTCCACTATTACGAAATAACATTATTACGATCAAGAAAAGGTTCTAGCAGCGAACCACTATTACTATTCATGTATGTACATTTACTGAGTATGTGACGATAGACAACTAGAACGTTTGCCTACTGTCGTCCCATAATATTTATTCATATGCTGCCTGAATACGCTACTGATGTTGCTACTCAATTATGCAATATGATGATGTCTTGTCAACCATGTACTGTCATATGAAGATGTTCCCGTCAAGTGTGTGTGTCCTTATTAAAAACATAGAAACATCAGCTGTAGTTCCAACCATCATATTTCCATCTGTGACTGGAGTGTATGTACTGAAAGTCTGTCGAACTGTCATCCATTCGCGTCTGTCACTATTAACATACACACTCACCCATTGTACCAGAATCTACAGTGGTACTATACTTGACACCAGTCTTTACAGTGATAGCCATTGTGGGTTGGCTAGTCAACAATACCAAGAAGAACATTATGTTTCAGTGGTGAGCCAGATTCCTGGGGCTAACCGTCGCAGAGGACTGATGTGTAGATCAACTACTGATGGTTCCCTGACGCCGTATATGACACATCAACACCTATGATACAACTTCGCAGTTGATGTCAGCTTGACCTGTTTTGAAATGTATACCGTATCTGGGTCAGAATTTGTTGACATTTCTCACCGGACAGAAGACAGAAGTGATTGTGTACCTTCTCAAGAAGAATTGCAGTATTGTTAACATTCTTTCACAGATCAGCACTTGGGGACATTTTGTTATACAAACGTTGTTTATGTCAAGCGGACATTATTACACAGTGCAATACTTTGGAAATCGCAAACTGTTTTGTTGTTACAGTTTCTTTCATCGGTGGATCTTCTAGTGTGCTTGAAGAAAATTGAACACTGTAATAGTTTAGAAACAAACCTATTTATTTAACCTTTAGCACGCTGCATAAAATTTCAGAAAACTTGCCCTACAGCTGCATTCTTTTTCACAACCCACCGTTTTTATAGTGGGCGACTTGTAATGTCTATAGTTTTTGTGTTTCTTGGTCAATTGCTATCATTTTTGGAATTTATGTAAATAAATGAATTGGTGAATCTGATGATATAAAATTTGTTTGTGTACATGTTAGATGTGATAGGAAGAGAGGAAAGGAAAGATGAAAAAAAACGAAAAAAATTTAAAAAAATTTTTTTTTTTAATTTTAAAATTAAAAAAAAAAATTAAAAAAATGACCAACGAACGAAGCGTCCATATCCCTTGCATCTCAATGAAAGTCATTTGACCAATAGAGCAATACAAATCAAATGACGATCTTTTCGTTACACCCATCATCAGTAGCAAAGCAACAAACTCCCTAGCCAGCTGTGACATTCGGCCGTAATCCTATATTTTTCCGATATTCCTAATCCTAACCCCGAAAATTATACATACTTGAAAGGCCATTTTACTTTCGTTTCCATCTCAGCCATCAAACATATTCTGAGAACCGATTTCAGCGCTTATAAAGACAAAAATTTCATCCCCACCGCATGGCGTCAGAATGCTATAAAATTAGAGCGAAATGGCCGCGCGTCTGATGCCGATTCATTTCGATTTAAAAAATTTACAAAAAATAAACGCGGATACACCCATCACTTTTTTAAGATCGGAAACGGAAGCTAACTCTCTTGCAAATAAAGTTACAACTGTACATCCGGGGCTGAAAATCACGTGTACACAAGTCATGTGCTAGAAACGATGACAGCCGCAAGGCGTAACATATCGCCTCCAGCTGGCAGAACATAGGTTGCGTTCGTAGAGATATCTCGCCGGCAGCGTGCTAAAGGTTAATAAAGTTGCAAGCTATTTTATTAAAAGCTAAGCCCTCTCTGCAACACATCACATTGCCATACTATTTGATAATATTATATGCATTTATGTTTTACATGTATTTATGTTTACATGTTATTTGTTGTGTGTTAAGTTAGTTTATGTTCTGCGGGTTTAAGGTTGGGCGGCGACTAGTACAAGGTATACCGAGTGACATTGGTCTTGTACTAGTGTTCTATAAGTACAAATTTTCTTAATTGGAAATTTGTTAGCAACAATTTGCTGCTATTTCTGTTAGCTGTGACGACTGTGTTCATATTTGTTTTTGTAATATTTTTTCTGTTCTTTATTTTTGTTTGATTTGTTTGTATAATTTGTTGGTCTACTCTTTTCTATCATTTAGTTCTTTACACCCTTATGTTTATACACTGTGGCGTTATTTGTCTTGTTGATTGCATTGCAGTTATTATCACAGGTTCTGTGACTATTCTCTTTAGTTCTCCTAGTTAAATTATTTAATTTCTGCAATTGTTTTCATATTGTCTTTTCTTGTTTGTCCTTGTTAATGTCTTTAGTTGACAGATGATATATGAGGTATAGTTGAATACACTTATATTATAGTACAGACCAGTACTTTATTATTGTTATAAAAGAAAGTGTACAAGACCTTTGTAAGGCTTGTCTCCAACAGTGATTGGGATAGAAAATATTATTTTCCACAGGTACTCAAGTGATCATTGGTTACATTAAGGAAGTATACAAGACCTTTGTAAGGGTTGTCTCCCACAGTGATTGGGATATACAGATATTGTTTCCACAGGTACTCAAGTTATCATTTGTTATATTATAAACAAGATAACCATACAAGGTCTTTGACTAAGACTAAGAGAGTAAAATAAAGTGAAGTGAATATACAAGTCTATAGTACAGACTTGTCTCCCATTAAAGTGGGATAAGGTAATTTATTTACTTTTTCAGGTTACTGATTTAATAAGACAGGATGTCTACATTAGATTACTTTATTACACAAGGGAAATCCCTTGATAAGACTGGCAAAGAATTAGAAGAATGGACAACTGCTCAATTCGCTATGGTATTGAAGGCAGAGGAAAGAAAAGCTGCTGCAGAGGAGAAAAAAGCTGCTGCAGAGGAGAGAAAGCTTCAAATAGAAGAAAAAAAATTAGAAGCTGCTGCTGAAAATAAAAGAGTAGAAGCTGAACAAAAGAAATTGCAGGTGGAGGAAAGGAGATTTGAGGCTGAACAAAAAAGATTAGACAGAGAAGCTGAACAGAAAAAAATAGACAGAGAAGCTGAGGCTGAACAAAAAAGAATAGACAGAGAGGCTGAACAAAAAAGATTAGACAGAGAAGCTGAACAGAAAAGAATAGACAGAGAAGCTGAACAGAAAAAAATAGACAGAGAAGCTGAGGCTGAACAAAAAAGAATAGACAGAGAAGCTGAACAGAAAAGAATAGACAGAGAAGTTGAACAGAAAAGATTAGACAGAGAAGCTGAAGAGAGAAAAGCAATAAGAGAACTTGAATTTGAGTTAGAGAAATTGAAATTGACAAGTATGAGTAATGTTAATCAGGCATCTAGTGGTAATGGTAAACCCTTTACTTACAAGGTCAAGGTACCAGCGTTCAACTCTGCCAGTGACGATATAACATTCTGGCTTGATAGATTTGAACGTGCTTGTCGAGCTCATAATGTGGATAAATCACAGTATGTGAATCAGTTGTCTGAAAATCTAAAAGGTGATTCTCTGACTAAGTTATGTTTGGTTGAAGAGGCCGACAAGGATAACTATGATGTTATCAGGTCAGCCTTGATAAGGAAGTATCAGTTGTCAGAGGAAGGTTACCGTCTTTTGTTTAAAACAATGAGACCTTAGGTGTAGAATTCTCAGAATTCATTGCAAAGGCACGTCTTACATTTTCACGATGGGTTGAATTATCCAAAACACAGAAAACATTTGAGGCTCTTACGGATTTATTACTCAGAGACAAGATCATGTCTTCAGTGAATAAACCATTCCTAGAATTTTTACATGAGCGTAAACCCAGTACATTAAAACAAATAGAAGAATATTGTGACCAATACGTCACGGCACACCCTGACGTAACTCTTTAGCAACACTAACATTAAAGAGGGTATGCCAGTTGCGTCAGCAACACAATACAATAATAATTACTCACACAAGTCCCAAGGAGCTCAAGATAAATCTCACAAAAAGGTTAATTGGAATAGTTATCAAAACCAAGGTAACCACTCAAATCAGGGTTCTTCTTCGAAGACCTGGAATCGGGCTGACAGTCCTAGATACAGGGGTACCCATAATTATAGAAATTTCCGCAAAGGGAGTAACTATAGGAACTACCCAAGTTCTTCATGGAAACAACAAAACCAACATTACAGGGATACTCATTATAATGAATATGATGATTACGATCATGAACATTATGATTCAAACCCAAACAGGGGTTATAACAGAGGAAATAATAATTACAGAGGCAATTATAACCGAGGTAGATCACAACACAAGAGATATGGTAAATCGCATTACCAGGCTAACTCTGCACAGCAAGAGTTCCATGAAGCCGGTAATCAAAATAATGATAAGAAAGACTCTAATAATGTAGGATGTTCTGCTTTTGATTTTGGTAGAGCATCTCAGTGCTCCCAATGCAAAACATTATTCGATCCAACCGCAGTCTCTACTTTAAGCTGTGGTCATCCTCTTCCCGCTCTCCATGCGTCAGTCGCGCATGATGGAAGAGGTGCTCTGGTCTTCAATAGAGGTCTAGTAGATGGTACTCCGGTATCAATTCTTTTCGATTCGGGGTGCACTACCATTGGAGTGAGGCAGTCACTCGTAGATCCTTCTCGAGCCACGGGCAAAGTAATCAAATGCGTAACATTTGGTGGCACATTGGAGAAGTACTCTACTGCCATTATTAATATTGCTACTCCCTTCTTTACAGGAGATGTGCAAGCATGTCTTCTGCCGAATCCGATCTCTGATCTTATCATCGGTCGCATTCATGGAGTAAAAGAATGCACTCCACAACAAATTTCTGATTGGGAAAATAACAATATGCAAACTGCTAATGCAGTAGTTACTAGGGCTCAAGCTCTTAACATGCCGCAATCTTCGCCTTCTGAAGATAATGATGCGCAGATCCAAGATGATCCCTTGGAAATTTCTCGTGATTCATTTATGAAACAGCAGGAAGATGATCCTACTCTTAAAAAATTCTTTACGCTAGCAACAAAAGGTGATCCGAATAAAGATACAAATCGTAAATCTTGGATTACGATGAAGAATGGCGTCCTTGTACGTATGGTACAAGACTCTGCTAAAGTCCATTCATTCTCAAATTCTTGTGCCCAAAAATATGAGAGTTAAAATCTTACAGCACGCTCATGATTCTCAGTGTGCTGGACATAGGGTTTTTTCCCGTACTAAAGCTAGAGTTCTTGCGTCTTTCTTTTGGCCTTTTGTGGCCAAAGACATACGGATCTATTGTCGATCTTGTAAGGTATGTCAAGAGGTTAAATCCAGAGGTCCACGCCATGCTGCACCTATTCAGGCTGCAGATATTCCAATTCGACCATTTCAGAAAATGGCGATAGACATCATTGGTCCATTTAAGATAAAGTCTGCTAGAGGACACCAATTTATCTTGACGTGTGTTGATATGTGCACACGTTGGCCAGAGGCTGTTCCTCTAAAGAGCATAACTACTGCTGATATTGCAGATGCTCTTTGGCTAATATTTTCTCGTCTGGGATTTCCAGCAGAAATATTATCAGACCATGGTACCCAACTCATATCGGATACCATGTCTCAAGTAATGTCGACTCTTAAGATAGAGAGATCTCTGAGTAGTATTTATCATCCTATGTCTAATGGGATGGTAGAACGTCTGAATAGGACTCTCAAAAACCTACTAGGTAAGATAACTGAAGATCATCCTCAGGATTGGGATAGGGTTTTACCCGCGGCTCTCTTTGCATACAGAGAGGTCGCCAACGAACATACAGGATTTTCTCCCTTTGAACTTGTCTTTGGTGCGAAACCGCGAGGTCCTATGTCCTTACTTCATGACCTTATAACTGCTGATAATATTGTCGATGACACAAAATCCTCTTATGAATATGTCATCGCGCTTAGACACAAGATTATTGAAGCATGCAAATTGGCAACTGCTTCTTCTGAATTTGCGAAACAGAAGGCAAGGGAATTTGCCAATAAAAAGAGATGTTTGCGACAACTTTGTCCAGGTGACAAAGCATTTGTCTTGCTACCTTGTAGGGAAAATAGACTTCTCATTTCTTGGAAAGGTCCGTACGATATAATATCAAAAGTTTCCGATGTTGACTATATCGTCGATATTGACGGGAAGCGTAAAACCTTCCACATCAACATGCTTACGGAATTCCATGAACGTCCGGATTATTTACAACCTGTTTTCCAGGCAACGGACGATTCACCAGTCCCACATGGACATTACTCATCACTGTCAGTAATACAGGATGAGGAAACGAGTTTCTTGGATGTGAATCTCCCTTTTCCGATGATTCCACTTCATTCTAATGAATCATGGAAAGATGTTACGGTTTCTCCCGACTTATCTCTAGGAGAGCAGAAACAAGTTTCTACTATGTTAGAACAATTTCAGGATGTCCTTACTGACATTCCTGGTCAAACTGATGTCATTGAACATGACATTATTCTTACTGACCATAATCCTATAAGAGTCAGACCATATCCTATCCCGATACATTTTCAAGCGCAGGTTGAGAAAGAGTTGGATGAGATCATAGATTTAAAAATAATTGAACCATCCACATCAGCATATTCTTTGCCGATGGTTATTGTACGGAAAAAAGACAATAACATACGTCTGTGCGTTGATTATCGCAAATTGAACCAAGTGACGAAATTTGATGCTGAACCTATGCCTTTACTAGAAGAGCTACTTACTAGACTATCGAAATCTCATTTCTTCACTAAACTTGATTTGTCTAAGGGATATTGGCAAGTTCCACTATCCGAACACGCCAAGCCGTTTACTGCTTTTTCGACACCCAGGGGTCTATTCCAATGGAATTTCATGCCTTTCGGCCTTATGAACGCCCCTGCAACATTCGTACGCATGATGCGTCGAATCCTATCTCATCGCTCAGATGTCATTGCATATCTTGATGACATCTGTCTTTTCAGTGATACTTGGAAAGATCACTTTAACGGGTTAAATGAACTATTGTCTATCTTACGCGAGCATAACCTAACAGCAAAACCATCGAAAGCGTGTATTGGTTTTAGCGAAATATCTTTCTTAGGTCACCGGGTTGGTCGTGGTTTCCTAAAAACAGAAGACCATAATACAAGTAAGATACTTAACATTTCTATTCCTAAGACTAAAAAGCAAGTGCGAAGTCTCTTAGGTCTAATACAATTTTATGGACGATTCATTCCGAATCTGTCCTCCATTATGTCACCTCTTTCTTCCTTGCTAAAGAAAGGGTCTCCTAATATAGTCCATTGGACTCAAGAATGTCAATCCTCTTTAGATAAGGTTAAAACCATGTTTTCTACTTCACCTATTTTAGTGTTACCTACTAAAGATAAGACATTCGTTCTTCGTAGTGACGCTTCATCCACAGGGATTGGAGCAGCACTAATGCAAGAGTACTCTGGAACTCTGCATCCTGTGATGTATATTTCTCGAAAATTAAATGCCGCAGAGAAGAATTACTCGGTCCTAGACCGTGAATTATTGGCTATGGTTTGGTCAATCCTGAAACTTCAAAGATTTCTTCTTGGCGCGCATTTCATTGTGGAAACTGACCAGAAAGCTCTTACTGCTATTCAGAGTAAAAATCTGAAGAGCGCGAGATCAACGCGATACGCAATTGCTCTTCAGCCTTTTTTATTTTTCGGTGCGAGCTATCCGTGGGTCAGAAAATGTGATGGCAGACATTTTGTCTAGATGCCCACATGATTCCTAATTGTTAGATCCTGAGATTTCTAACATGTCTAACTTTGCTACAGTTTTTTTTTTGCTATGTTAAAATGTGTATACATACGTAATGTATCATATATATTGATTGTATCATTACTTAGCGGTTCATTGATGTATATTCACCGCTGATCTTTTGATGTTTTTTCGTCTTTGATAATCATGATGTTAAAATACCTAAGATGAAATTTTTGGATAAACTAGTGTAGAAATTGTGGCATTGCCAGTATTGTAGTATGCGTTGGTGACACCTCTCTGGAAATATTTATACTTAGAGAAATACTTTCTCTGAGATCTTGAGATATTCTCACTTGTCATACCATAGGACGACTTAGCCTTACATTAGGCGTTACATTTGTTTGGAATGCTTATCATCTGCGCATTGTTATTCGTGCGTTGTGAGCCTATTGTATGTTGCTCCTGGATGTATTTCCAAAAAAAAAAAAAAAAAGTACCATTTTTTTTCCCGGGGGGTGTGGTAATCTGTTGCGCACATATTTTTGAATGCACAGATTACAAAAATACGATATGTCTATTTAATAGGGAAAATATATATTTGTATTTATTTGTGTACGAAAATGCTTCCCTTGGTAAAGCGAGATAATCCATGTTTGATTTATACGTTTGATTATATGGATGGTCTCTCTTGATATTGATTCGGCGTATGAATATTGAATTCATGTCAGTTCTCGTTGGTTAGGGCCAGAAAATAGATTGATCTTGTTCAATATGTTTATGGCCTGAATTTATATGTATTACTTGTCTACAAGAAGATTCAGTCTTATATTGTATATCTTCGTATGCTAAGGTCGGATTATACCGAACTCTGGCGGAGGTATCCGTTGTCCTAGCGAGTTGTAGTGAGTTCCGAAGAAGCCGGTCGTAATGGCCGTATGTGTGATTTCTAGGGCTGGTCCTGTTAAAGGTTAGAAGTGATTTGTGGATGATTTTTCCATAAGGAAGGAATGTCTCTGCGAGAGTATTGTGTCAGAGCTTCTTCTCATGTACTTTATTATGTTTGAATTCGGACTCCGGGTAAAGCCAGACCCTCTTTCCTTTGATGATCTCCTTATGGTTAGACCTAGATGAAACATCGTATTTTCGAGCATCGTTGGTCGTTTAAATATAGATTGATGAAGATGACAGGTTCCATCAGCGCTTATGTCTTCATGAAGCAACCTTCTGACTAAGGGACTGTATGGAAACTCTAGAATATATATATATTCAAGTTATGAATTAACTCTGGCTTTATTATTATCCTTCTGTTGGACGAGTGAGTAAAACTCAAAGAAGGTGGCCATTTTTGAAGTACTGTCATTATGATGCATCATTGTCCTGAGAACAGAATCTAACTCTTATTATCAGACAGTGGAACGGAGATCTTACCATCAAGGAACTCCACTATTACGAAATAACATTATTACGATCAAGAAAAGGTTCTAGCAGCGAACCACTATTACTATTCATGTATGTACATTTACTGAGTATGTGACGATAGACAACTAGAACGTTTGCCTACTGTCGTCCCATAATATTTATTCATATGCTGCCTGAATACGCTACTGATGTTGCTACTCAATTATGCAATATGATGATGTCTTGTCAACCATGTACTGTCATATGAAGATGTTCCCGTCAAGTGTGTGTGTCCTTATTAAAAGCATAGAAACGTCAGCTGTAGTTCCAACCATCATTGATTTCCATCTGTGACTGGAGTGTGTGTACTGAAAGTCTGTCGAACTGTCATCCATTCGCATCTGTCACTATGAACATACACACTCACCCATTGTACCAGAATCTACAGTGGTACTATACTTGACACCAGTCTTTACAGTGATAGCCATTGTGGGTTGGCTAGTCAACAATACCAAGAAGAACATTATGTTTCAGACTGGTGATTATATTTCACGGTATACAGACTCTACAGTGCTTGTTCTCATGGAACTAATGATGTGTTAGGATCATTTGTTCATACTTCATACGTTAGACTTTAATCTGCTATTTGTTCACTTAAGCTTACTATTGTAGTTGAGAAGTATCAATTCATCTCTATTTCACACATTTGTTTGGTCTCTTTTGCGATTGCATGCACATATTTTTGTATATTTGTTTTACTTTAGATTGGGGCAAAGTCTACAGACAGGGCGTATGATGTGCTGGTGTTGTGGGTAGTGGGTTTCCCCCCTTGCTTCACCCTAGGCCTAGTGAATTCTGTTCATGAAAGGAGCGACCATTGCGGTGTTAGTCTCTTGGCCTAGCAAAACCTCTCATACCCCAAGATCGTTGTGCGTGGTGAAGAGCCACACCCTCCTCGAGGTAGTCCTGGTAACTGAGGGTGCGAATCCTCAGGCTAAACACAACGGATCTAGAGGAGCAAACCTCGATAATAAAACCGGTGCACTACACCGTACACGCCCTCTGTGGGTGGGAAGGAGCCAGATGGATACTGAACAAGTCTTGGGAGTGGGAACGAGTGTGGACTGCTCCCTGAAGATCGGAACCCATCGTACAGGCACAGAGACTCAGGACGTGACGATCCTATTGCCTTCAACTCTTGGTCACATGCCTAGAGCCTCGGAGAACTCGGCGTAACCAGCAGGCAATTTGGTGGCGGGGAAAGAGCACTGTGAGCCCTACCTTGGCTACGTATCACAAGGAGACGCAGAAACACCCCCTTTATCTCCCCCAGAGCTGGCACAGTACACTTCTGGCTTCTACCCGGGGCGTTAGGAAATCCACAGGCACCCCAGCATCACAATGCCAAGAAGATGACAAAGTTGGAATTTACTAACTCAAACCTGGCAGAGCAAGTCCTCCAACAGATGCGGCCGATGCTGGGCCCACTGGCGCGTGGACACGTCCCGATCCCCATCGAGACTTGCCCGGGGAGCCCACCCCGGCTCAAAAAAGCAGAGAAGGCCACTCTCCAAACCTCCGATGTCTTGCGGGCAGTGTTAGGATGTGCAAGAACATGGACAGGAAGACTCCACAACTTCCCCACTGAAGACACGCCCACGGCGACCGTTGCCTCAATTGGCTGTGTGTGGTGTACCCGGAAACGGGGCCTCCCAGTACTGAGACACAGTTAAGTCCCCGATGTCACTTATCGGTGCAGAGTTGAGAGAGATGGCTGAGCATCACAATCCCCCCTGTGTTGCAGCATGATGAGAACCCAGAATTGCACACTGAGCTTGGGGGGATCACTTGGGCACCAGACTTAATACTGGCTCTTGACTGGATGGCCGCATGCAGGAGATTTCTACAATGGGGGTTGGCAGGTGGTGGGTATCTGGAAGTGGCTCTGTGCAGGACGTGAGGATTCCTTGGGTGAGCCCAGAACCAGAGCACAGCATTGTGCAAGCTCTGCATAGTTGGAGAGCCCCCTGGATGACGGGGAATGCACAGTGTGCTACCCCACCTATCCCCAACTGCTAACTTAGAACCAGAAGTGGGGTCCTCTGTATGCGTGCCAGGCCAGGATAAAATGCCTGGGAAAGAGACTGGAGCTCAGAACTCCCTAACTCAAAGTTGCAGGATGGCAGGAAAGACAGGGCTATTTTGAAGATAATGCAACCATATTTTCACCATACGAGCTCGGACGCCGCCTCGGTAAACAAGGTCCGCGCAGAGCAGTGACACCCCCAGGCTGCTTGCGAATAGTCTACTACTGGGAACATAAACAGATTAGGGATGAGCCCACTCTCCCGTTGAACAGGTGCTAAAGTCATAGATACTGGGCCAGAAGGCGCACCGGAAACCACAGTATCACGCAACTCGCTTTTTTTTTTCTATGGAGAGTACACCGTCAAATAAATCTCGTACTGGTGCTCGCCCTGTGGAGCTCCACCAGGCAGGTGCAGTGCCGGGCTCTGAGCCTCGACAGAGCCCACCCTCAGCTACTGGAGGACCCTCTAGACCGTCTTGTGGAGTCAGCAGACGGCGGAGGAGAACTACTGACCAAAACAAAACAGAAAAAGAGAAACCCAGAGTGCCACTTGTCATGATGCACTGGAATGCAGAGGGAGTGAACAGCAAGCAGGCTGGATACAGCAAAAAGACAGAGCTGGAAAACATCTTGTATGAGAAGCAAGTCAGTGTTTGCTGTATCCAAGAGACTCACTTGAAAGCAGATCAAACCTTTAAAATAAGGGGATATCAATGCTTCAGATCCGACAGAAAAGATAGACGAAAAGGAGGAGTACTTACTCTTGTAAGGAATAACATTCCTGCACACGAAAGGAAAACCTTCATGGATGGAGCAGAATATCAGCTGTTGCAGATAAAGGTAGACAAGATGGAAATAGAACTCCTGAACTATTACTGTCCGAACAACAAACCCCTGAGTCTCAGCTCTATACAGGTACCAGCCACCAACTTTATAGCAGTTGGAGACTTTAATAGCCACTCCCAGAGCTGGGGCTATAACCATCTGGATCACAGAGGTGAAGAGGTTGAAACTTGGCAAGATGATCACTCCCTAATCCTAGTCAATAATGCCACAGATACTCCTACCTTCTACTCCAGAGGATGGCACACAACTTCAACACCAGATCTTGCCTTCTCCACACCAGATATAGCTGGATCTATTAGTAGAGAAGTAGGAGACCAACTAGGGGGAAGCGACCATCGCCCAATCTTTCTTACTGTCCAGAGTGCAACTCTCAGTACAGGCCCAGCCATTACAAGATGGAACTACAAAAAAGCCAACTGGGGTTTATTCAGGCATCAGGTGAACACGCTGCTGTCTACCCTCAAGGTACAGAACAGAGACATTAATGAAGTGGTAAAAGACTTCAACAGATGCATACTACAAGCTGCAAAAGAAACCATTCCCAAAGGATGCCGGCGTAACTACATACCATACTGGTCCAGCACACTCCAAGAACGTCAGGAAGCTATGGACAGGGCTAGAAAGGACGCAGAGTCTCAGCCTTCACTTGAAACTCACAACAAATGGAAAAAGGCTGTAGCAGAGTTTCAGAGAACAAAGCTAGAAGAAAAACGGAAAAGCTGGAGAACTAAAACGGCATCGCTGAACCTTGAGAAAGACGGCAGGAAACTTTGGAGATTAGTCAAGTCTCTAAATGAAGAGCGTTCCTCACCTAGGCAGACTATCACATTGGATGAAGGTGGCAAACTTTTCAGAGGAAAACAAGCTGCAGACTTGTTTGCTAGAAGATACAGTTCAGAAAGCAACTTACCCATTAACATAGATCATCAGAGAGAGATAAGAAAAGAAATACTGGCAACCATGGGACAGACAGATACTCCTGCCCCAATGAGGGAACCCATCACACTAGGAGAACTACAGAAGGCTATTTCCAAGCTTAAGTTTCAAAAGTCACCCGGCCCAGACAAAATCAGCAACGAAATGCTAGTAAATCTGAGCTCAGCAGCAAAGACAAAACTGCTTGAGATATTCAACCACAGCTGGTTGAAAGGAACGGTACCCCAAGTATGGAGAGAAGCCATCACAATACCCATACTAAAGAAAGGGAAATGTAAGACCGAGGCTGCAAGTTACCGGCCAATCAGTCTCACAAGCTGTGTTGGGAAGACTATGGAGCGAATAGTCAACCACAGATTGAAATGGTATTTAGAGTCTGAGCAGATCCTGGTGCCGGAACAAGCTGGATTTAGAGAATGCTACAGTATAGAAGACCAAGTTACTTACTTGTCTCAAGCAATAGAAGATGCCTTCCAGGAGAAGAAAAAGGTCCTAACGATCTGGGTCGACTTCAAGCAGGCCTTTGACAAGGTGTGGAAAGATGGCCTCATTGCAAAACTTAGGAGAAGTGGAATCCAAGGCAACATGATGAAATGGATCCAGTCATACTTGCATAACAGGAGAACTAGAGTCACTCTTGACGGTCTGCAGAGCAGAAAAGTGTTGCTCCATCAGGGGGTACCTCAAGGAGGAGTAATTTCCCCAACACTCTTCCTTGTTTACATCAATGACCTGGTGAAAGATCTCCCTGCAGGAGTTAAAGCTGCCTTATATGCAGATGACCTAGTACTCTGGTGCGCTGATGAAAATGTCACCACAGCAAATTATAGAATGCAGCGGGCAGCAGACATGCTAGTGTCATGGGCAGAGAAATGGCTTATCACAATAAACACAGACAAAACCTCCACAACACTGTTCTCCCTCGCCCCCAAGGACAAATCAGCTAACATACACCTAGGGACAACCGTGATCAAGGAAGAAAGCTACCCCACCTATCTTGGGGTGACATTTGACCAAAGGCTTACATGGAATAAGCATATTGAAAATGCAGAAGGAAAGGCCCGAAGACGACTAGGCATACTCAGAAAATTAGCAGGTACCAACTGGGGAGCAAATGAACGAAATCTAAAGAAGATTTATAATGGAGTAATAAGACCACACTTAGAGTTTAGCTCAGCAGCATGGTCATCAGCTGCTAACTCACATCTGCAGTCTTTGGACAAGGTGCAAAATCAAGCTCTCAGGCTCATTACAGGAGCCATGAAAACTACACCAATAACAGAGATGCAGAAGGTTGCTGGATTACAGACATTGTCCCATAGAAGAGACACAAAAACCATGATCCAGATGGAAAAGTACAACAGTATGCCAATGCACCCAATGAAGGCAAGACTAGATGATCTGGCATTGGGACGTCTAAAGCGTAGCAGCTTTGTGCATCGGGGGAAAAGACTTATAAGACAGCATCAAGAAGACCTATCCATGAAGACAACACCACTGAAGCCCACCCTATACCCTGTACCATGGGAGCAGGCCAGCAGTGCCCTCCAAATTAATACATCAGTCAGTGGTCTCACAAGTGGATGTGAGTATAATGATCTGCAAAAACGAACTGCTACATTGAGTATGATCCAAGAAAGCTATCCCGATCAATCATGGATACATGCCTATACAGATGGATCAGCAACTAATGCTGTTAGGAATGGAGGTGCCGGTATCTTTATCTCATATCCTGACAACCACTATGAGACTAGGCACATTCCCACTGGTAAATTCTGTTCCAACTATACAGCTGAGGTTCAAGCTCTAGAGCAAGCTGCAAATATGATTTATAACACCAACTCTGACTGCCACCAGGTAGTCATCCTCACAGATGCACTGTCTGTCCTGCAAGCTCTCAAGGGTGGTAAACTCCCGCATCTGAGAAATGAACTAAACAAGGTAGCTGCCAAAAAGAGAACCATACTTCAGTGGGTACCATCTCATTGTGGTGTACCCGGAAATGAAAAGGCAGATAAACTTGCAAAAAAGGGAGGAGAATGTGAACAAGAAGATAATGAAGTCACATACTTTGAGAAAAAGAGAGCTATCCAGACTATCAGAAGAGAACAGAACCAACCCAAAGACGACTATCACACTCTCGACCGGCAGGGACAGATAACTATTTTTCGACTCAGGACAGGGCATAACAAACTGAATAAACACATGCACAAGCTACGATTGTCTGCTTCACCACTGTGCACATGTGGATTAAACGAACAAACTGCTGAGCATGTTCTACAGGACTGTCCTCTGTATGACCAGTTAAGAAAGATATACTGGCCCAATGACTCAACACTAAACTCAAAGCTATATGGAGTTAAAGAGGAACTTCAAACAACAGTCGAATTCATCATGAGAACTCGTCTGACGGTGTAATCATCAAAGATGCGATCGCAAGAAGAAGAAGAAGAACTTTAGATTAATACATTAGGGGAGATAACACGTGTTTTATTTTTTTCTCCTATCCTATTCTCAGTTACTTCTCTTTTCTTCTGATTTTTCTTTCTCTTTCACAAATTTCCACATTTATGTTAACATACTATTTTTTTTTTTGTTTGTTCACATTGTAATACTTTTCTTTTCTTCACATCCTTCTATTGTTCACTACATATTTCATTGTGCTTATGTGTACTCATGACATTGATTTCCTCTTGTTACAAAACTGTGACTATGACTCACATTTAGCCAATATTATGTTCTCTCATTTCTCATGCATTCACTTCTTGTTTTTTTTTTTTTTAATAATGATTATGATGTACTACTTTTCTTTTCTTTGCTTGACCGTTAACAAATTTCTTTCTGCTTTGCATCTTTGATTCCATTGTTACATATGCATACAGATTTTGACTCATGGTTTTTTTTCATTTTGACGACGACCATTGACATTTTTATGTGATCAATTTTGGCCGTTGGTTTTTCTCGATTAATTATGTGAACTCCTTGCGATATAACATCTCATTTTTGTGAAAAAAAATCAAAATGTTTGATTTTTTTCAACCCAACCGACGGAGGTTAATTGTTAAGGAAGATTATTAATGTATTTTTGCATGTTGACCACACTTAGGCTATTAGCAGTTAATCTACGCGGTAATATGTCTATCTGTGGTTAATCATGTAGTTGCACAGGTTTTCATTGATATTGAACGCGATATATTTAATATGTCATCGGTAGTTTATGACATAATGCATTTTGCACTAATGTATGCAAACGGTTGTTTCTTGGCCTTTCGTGATTTGTAGTCATCAAAGAAGGACATACTTTCCTAGCTCCTAGTATTGTGGAGGAATAATATATTTTATGTGGCACTGAGTAACTTCGAAGGCCGCCACTTGTTTCTAAGAAGATTCAGAACTTATGAAGAAGTTCTGTACCTTGTATTGAAGTATTCTATGATATAATTCAGCATCTGCATTTTATCTGGCCCACATTACTTGGGTGATCATTGTTGTTAGTATGCATCCCTAGTACAGCGGCCAGAAATGTTTTGATGAGACGTGACTGTTGGCGGTTTCAATACCATGTATGTAACTTATGCTATGCCAATGCAAAGAACTTTATATCTTCAAGTATTATAAACTTCAGTTATATGTGGACCCATCCACCTCAGTACTTGGATTACTATATGAACTGGTTTATCATCATCTGTATATCCATCGACATTCGTATGACCAGCATGATGCATCCATCTCGTGATGAACTTGTCTAATATATCATTCTGCATATTGTTCTAATGATCAAGAACCCCCCCCCCCAATCTGTTACAACATCGCTGTCAGCTTTGATGCAACATGGCTAAGTAGAGGTCATAAGTCACTGATAGGTGTTGGCAGTGTTATCAACATCTTAACTGGCATGGTCATCGATACGCACGTTATGTCTTCCTTCTGTCACACCTGCGAGAATACTGGACAGTGGCAACTGAAAAATCAGCCTGACATTTGAACAATGGACAGCAGAGCATCAGAAGGACTGCTGCCGTAATTACGAAGGGTCAGCCGGAATGGTGGAAGTAAAAGCCTGTGAGGTTCTCTGGCTTCATTCAGTGTCAAATCACAAGCTACGCTACACTGTTTTGCTATCGGATGGCGATTCCAAGGCCTACAACATACTCTGTTACATTAAACCGTATGGTCCAGAAGTTGACATAACCACAGAAGAGTGCGTCAACCATGTCGCAAAGCGGTTAGGCACTGCACTAAGGACACTCATTACTGACGGCAGGAAACAAAGTCACCCTTGGGGGAAATGGCCATGGTCGTCTGACTGAAAATGTCATACAAAAACTGTGTATTTACTACACAAGGGCCATTCGCCAGCATAGTACAGCCCCAGAGATGAAACAAGCCATCATGGCTTTTCTGTACCATGGGTATTTGACAAACCCCAACATAATTTTTGTCCGCCAGGCTAAAACTCCCGGTGTTTCTATCAGGCTTCCATGGCCAAAGGAGAAGCTGCCGGACCCCATGAGACCCAAGTCCATACTCCGCTAGACTACAACCTGCTCCATAAGCACTTAGCCCCTATTTATGAGCGTCTTACTGATCAGCATCTGCTCAAGCGGTGTGAGCTAGGTGCAGCTCAAAATGCAAATGAAAGCCTCCATAATGTTATATGGAGTCATTGCAGCAAGTGGAAATTTGTGTCATTGAAAAAAAAGTCAAATGCAGTGTCCTTGTGGCTATTGGAGAGTTCAACTTTGGTCCATCAGCTAGTGCAGAAATAAAAAAGCTGTATGGCCAAGCATCTGGAACAAACTCGAAACGCCTTGGACAGGTGCGATTAAGGAAACGTCCTAAATAAACGCCAGAAATATGAGGCTGACAAACTTGTAAAAATAAGAAAAGTTAGGCAAGACAAAGGCAAGAGGAGGAGCTGCAGGAAGCTGAAGGAGGTGCAGCATATAGTGCTGGACAATTTTAAACACATTCAGCCCCCTAGAATGGAGTATATTGGACAAGACAAGGCACTCAGTGAGTTAAAAGCATTTTTCTTAAAATTAACATTTTATTAACAAAAAAATTTAAAAACTAACACCCTATCTAACAGATCAGTCTCACATTTGGCATGCATGTAGTACACACATATATCTTTAAATGATCACATGCTTTTTTTGATATTTTGATAATTCGCGTTGATATATTTTTAAAAATATCTTATTAAAAAATTTTTTTCTTACAAATATAGTGTATTTGAAACAAAACAAAAAATCATTAAAAATAGAATTTTAAACTTATCAAAAAAATCATGTGATAATTTTTTTCAATTGTCAGTCACAACATGTGTGTGCAATTTGATAAAATTTTGTCAATGGGAAACATGTTTTTTGCTCGAAAATTGGTTAAAAATCCAATATGACGGAATTTTTTTGTTTGTTTTGTTTTGGTTACCATGGTAACCATGTTTTTTAACAAAATAAACTACAATTTGTTTCATGGACATACACTGTGTCTATTGAGAACATAAAAAGTTTGAAAATGTAATTAGAACAAAAGTTAGTTTTCACTGGTGCATCCCCTTAAATACAGTGAAAAGTAGTTTTAAAAAAAAAATGTTTCTGTGATTTTTATGGTATGCTTACTGGTTACAGTACACTATCACCTTATGTGGTCCTCCACAACCAGCCATGTAAGTCAGCAAATTTGTGTGGGGGAGGGGAGAGAAGAGAAGGGGCAGTAGTGAGGGTGTATTTTATCATTGTTCATCAGTCATTATCATCGTTCTCTTTTTATGTATCTTTGGGAGTGTGGAACCACCATTGCATTGTCCCCCCCCCCCCTGCAGGAAGACTACATGGCAGTACTTTATGTGCTCTTTTATTGATGGTTTCTGTAACAATGTGTTTTGTATGATGAGGTGGCCAGCCCCATACACAGTCTTATTCATGTTATGACATGTCTGAGGGAGTGATGGTTCTGTTCTTTCTTCGCCTTTTCAGCCCCCCCCCCCCCCGGAAACCACACAGGGTAGCTTTCACCACCACTGGTCACATTGGCC
Organism: Oreohelix idahoensis; assembly: GCA_024509875.1. NCBI lineage: Eukaryota > Metazoa > Mollusca > Gastropoda > Stylommatophora > Oreohelicidae > Oreohelix > Oreohelix idahoensis. The sequence goes on along the minus strand of JAMPIV010009836.1, from coordinate 92,214 downwards.
TAATTGTTTTTATTTTTTTAATCCAGCGGCACTTGGGCTTTGGCCCAATGACATGAAACAAATTTCATGGCATTGCGAAGCTGGGGAGCCTGTGGACTTTCCTTCCCACCCGGTCAGAAGCCAGATGTCCGTGCCATCTCTGCTCCTTCCCATCCACGGAGGGTTTGTGCCCAGGAGCTGCTCGGGTTCCTCCAGTCCCCATTCAAAGGCACTCCTTCAAATATCTTCGCCAGGACTCGAATTAATCCAGTCTAAGTCCCAGTCGAAGACACTCTTCCAAATGTACACGCCAGGGTGCAAACCTGGATCACCCGATCGCCAGCGCAGTGTGGTAACCACTACGCTAGTGAGGCTCCCAACCTAATTGTTTAAATAGGTTAATACAAATAATTTCTAACATTGAGATTGTTTGACAAGTTTAGGTTACTGTGGCAGACATTCTTTGGAGGACTTGAAAATAAGCCTTGTGTGCCAGCAGTGCATGAAGTTAAAAATGTTTTTATTTTGTTCACAATGATGTGCACTATTCTTTATTGATGCTAATGTAATAGTGTTTTTATTATGTCAACAATGATGTGCACTATTCTTTATTGATGCTAATGTAATAGTGTTTTTATTTTGTCAAAAATGATGTGCACTATTCTTTATTGACGCTAATGTAATAGTGTTTTTATTTTGTCAACAATGATGTGCACTATTCTTTATTGATGCTAATGTAATAGTGTTTTTATTTTGTCAACAATGATGTGCACTATTCTTTATTGATGCTAATGTAATAGTGTTTTTATTTTGTCAACAATGATGTGCACTATTCTTTATTGACGTTAATGTAATAGTGTTTTTATTTTGTCAACAATGATGTGCACTATTCTTTATTGATGCTAATGTAATAGTGTTTTTATTTTGTCAACAATGATGTGCACTATTCTTTATTGATGCTAATGTAATAGTGTTTTTATTTTGTCAGTTTTCTTCTATTGACAGCTATTCAAGGAACTACAAGCAGAGCAAGGTGATATGGATCGCTCGTCTGATGCATTCCAGTCAATCAAGGTATAATACCTGAACTAGTTAGCTCATTTAGGATCGTTTGCATTACATCATAGTAAACAGGATGTCAGTAAAGTCACTGCTTTAGACACAAAATTCTACGTGCAATAGAGGTAGCTAAGTATTTCCCAGAAACCTCAAAACATTATTTGTAAATAGAAAATATAATGTCTTTGAATAACTTTCTGCATAGCTGGGCAGAGAACTCCTTTCCTATCAATTAAAAAAGTATAAGTTTACTAACCTAATCAGGAAAATCTTAAGTCATGAAATGTAGAGTTCTTCATGAAGGACAACTTCTGGCACCTTTTGAGGTAAGAACGAGTGTGGCCTGGACATCACTCATCACCATTTATCTTCCTTACTTACTTAGCCATTCCCCTTCTACCGTGAGGTGTAGAGGTTTGGAAGAGAGAGCGCCAGACTATCCTATCAGCTGTCTTCCTCCTGGCCTGGTTCCATTATAGTCCTCGGTCCTTCAAAGATTGTCTAATGTTGTCTCAGTGGACTCTGGGGGTCTGGCTCATTGTTTCCCATGCTTGTCATGGTAGCCGATCTTCTCCCAATGTGCAAACATGGCCAAACCATCTTAATTAGGACTGTTCTACTTGGGTCTGCAGGGGGTGCGATTTTACGCCTTGAAGTATCGTCCGGTTGTGGACCCTGTCTCTTCTTGTTACTTCAACCACCTTCCTCAGATACCTCATTTCTGAGGTTTGGATCTGGCTTTTGTGGGTTGTAGTCATTGCCCATGACTCGCATCCATGTGTCAAGACTGGGACATAAGTGGAGCGGTATAAAGCCCTCTTCGTTTTCTTACCAACCTCTCTTGCTGAGGAATCCTCAATTTATGGCCTGAAAAAGTCTCCCAGCTGCTGCTTTTCAAGTGGCCAACTCTTCTTTGATGCCTCCCTTTTGGTCTCTAATAGCTCCGAGGTATTTAAAGTGGTCGACCTGCTCCAGTACCCGTTCTCCCAGCTTAATCTGAAGTCTTCTTTCTTCTCGGGATATCACTATGGATTTTGTTTTAGAGCTGCTTATGACCATCCCTCTCTTCTCCAGCTCTTCCTTCCAGACTTGCAGGTTGGATTGGAGATGTGCCTCTGATTTAGCAATTAGGGCAACATCATCAGCAAATGCCAGCTCTGAAATACAGGCCTGTCTCATCTTCCAGTACCCCACTGAATACTTTTTTGTTCTCTCCTTACATGCCTTGATGACATCGTCCATAAGGAGTATGAAAAGATAAGGTGACAGGATATCATCTTGTCTAACATCAGTGGTGGTCCTGAACTCTTCTGACTTATGGTTTGCTGTCCTCATGTAATTTCTACAAGACTTGTAGAAGCTCTGTATAGCAAGAATCATAGGTGCTGAAATGTTCTTCCTTGCCAAACAGTCCCAAAGTTTGCTTCAGGGTGTCACGAGAGGGTAGATGGATATAGAATTTACTAAGATATCCTGGACATAAAAGTGTATCAGATGATACCAGGATAGTGCCAGCTAAGAGTCTGGTCTTATCAGTAATACTCCCTTCTCTGAAGAGAGTAAGGGGGTATAGACAACAAAGGTGGGGTCAAGCTGTATAAGTTACCAGAGAAGATGGTAAAGTATTACTCTGATGCCTTATGTGCTACCTCTCCAGATCCTCCTCTGTTAATATGGTATTTATTATTGTTATTAATTTTGCTAGGGGTAATTATTTAATTAATTTCACCAACAAGAACTATAACTTAACTTAAATAATTTAAGTATGTCTGCTGGTGAATATTTACAATTTATTTGTACATTTACTCTTTTCTATTTGAAAAGGTTTAAAAGAAATCATCTTACAACATGAATCAAATAATAGAAATTTCAACAAAGTCTTTCACTGAATCCAAATGTATATCACTATGAAGAAAGTCTTGTTGGATGAGTTTCTCCCTCTGATTAAGTAATGCTTTCTAATGTCACAGTTCTGTTTGAATATCTACTGTGCTTTTGTCATCATTAATAATTTATTTTATATTTAGGCCTATGTTTGGTGATCAAGGCTATGCTGCACAGTTGCCTTTGTGGGCAACTTATCTCAATCCAGGAAGATGGCTTCTAAGACATATTCTTTTTCTAACAGTACATGAAGTTCTCAAATATATCTTGGCATTAAAAAACAACAATTCGTCTGGGCTTGATGGCATCAGCAATAAGATTCTACGTTACGCTGCACCCATCATTTGCGACACCTTAACCTATGTGTACAACCAATGTATTGCACACAACTACTTCCCCACAGCATTTAAATCTGCGAAAGTTTATCCCCTCTATAAATCTGGCTCACATAGCGATCCCAACAGCTACAGACCAATATCCCTTCTATCATCATCTCATCATCTCAGCCCGTAACCCGTCATGGGTCGTAGGGGTGCCATGGTGGAAGCATCAGCAGACAGGGTCCTCCACTGCTCTCTATCCTCAGCAATGCGTACAAGTGTGGAAAAACCGTGTCCTGCCCATTCTTTGATGTTATCAGCCCAGGATTTTCTCTGCCTTCCTCTTCTCCGTTTACCTTCGACTGTTCCCTGAAGGATCGTTTTCGAAAGGGAGTCATGACGAGTTACATGCCCAAACCAGGCAAGCTTTCGACGTTTCACTGTTGACAAAAGTGGTTCTTGGTGGCCTGCATAGGTGTTTATCTTCTCTCTAACATAGACATTTGTTTTGTGCTCTTTATAGCAAATGCGCAAAATTCTTCTATAACATTTATGCTCGAAAGCCTGAATCCTTCGCTCCGTATCTGCAGTGAGTGTCCAGCTCTCACACCCATACAAGAGAATAGATAATACAAGTGATTTGTATAATTTGATCTTCACAGGAAAACTGATGTTACTTTTCCAGATCACATTCAACCTTGTCATGGCAGCTGAGGCCATCTCAAGTCTTGTCTTGATTTCTTTAATTGATCTTCCATCACTGCATATAGTGGACCCGAGATATTTAAAGGTGTTAACTTCTTCTAACGTTTGCCCATTTAATGTAATGTTGGTCGGAACATGTTTCTTATGGCTATTCACCAATATCTTGCTTTTTTCTATATTAATTTCCATCCCATACGTTCTTGTTACTTTCTCCAGTCTAGAGGTAAGGTCTTGAAGTTCTGATTCTGATCCAGCTATCAGATCAATATCATCAGCAAAACGTAGGTTGCACAGAGGTCGGCCTCCAATCGATATCATCTTCTATCATCTCTTTCAAAACCACCAGAGAAACACATTTACAATACCACATTTCAACACTTAACGTGAAAGGGCAGAATGTAAGACGGCCCTGCACGCCCAATTCTTAACCCTTCGAAAATAAAGTTCGTTTGTTCGTTCCCTCTGATGTTGGATCAAATCCTGGCTGGAATTCTTCCAAGAAGTGTACATGCGATGTCTGGCCCTCTGACTTAGACCGGCAATGCATCCATTGTAACTTCAGCAAGAGATACCTCTTGAATATTGATTTGGTTTGCAGGATACAACCTGAAACGAAGTTAAATGCAATCCCTGTATTTTCTATCAATATCCCTCTTTTGACACAGATGGGGATGATAGACAGTTTCAGACAGAGTGCTAGCAGATGCACAAGATATACTATAGGAGCAACAATCAAATCAGTTCACTGTGATCATAAACTTCTACATTTTTAGTTATAATCCTTTTCTCATGATTCGCCTCCCTACAATAATGTGGCCGTGAATAAAACTACTAAGTGATATATCAAATTATACAGTAATCCAATCACTTTCATCCTTTCTTATGTTCCTGGTACGTGATCCATTCCATCAAGATCATTCTCAATTTATTTTGAATATACACAGGCGGGTAAGTCCTGCAAAAATTACACAATGGTTGCAGAAACACGTCTACACACTTCCTATCGCACACTGTAGTGAATTAATAGAAATACATATAATTATATATATATATATATTCTTTCTTACCCTTGGGCACACACCGATGAGCTGTTAATGGGTCAGAATGATCTGCTCTCAGGTACCAAATGGCAAAGGCACTTTTCCATTACCAATGTTACCGCTTCTTCTGCTCACTTCTTCTTTGATCCTTAGCCGCCGACCGTCAAAGCAGTCAGTGGCCATCACGCCTAGTGGCGTCTTGTAGGGCAACAACGAATTGATTCCACTTTGCTCGGTCGGCAGCCATCCTTCGTACAGTGCCCCAACTCTGGTTCATTCTTTGCATCTCAGCCTCCACAGTCCTCCGCCAGGTTGTTTTTGATCGGCCTCTCTTTCGTTTTCCTTCAGGGGTCCAAAGCATAGCTGTTCTTGTGATGGCATCGGGGTCTCTTCTGAGGACATGGCCAACCCAGCTCCAGCTATGGTGTGCATGTCCTCTTGCTTGCTCTGAGCAAGCAGATCTTGGTTGGTGATGGTATTCGCCCAAAAGATTCGGTGAATTTTTCTTAGGGAAGTTGTGTGAAAAGAGGACGATTTCCTTCTCTGTAACTCTCCAGCATTCCGCACCATAGAGAAGCACAGAAAGCACACAGCTCTGATATAATCTTACTTCTGCTCACTGTGTTATTTCAAATCTAATGGCCTCAATTTAGCAAGGGCAAGGTCTATTATATACAGCGCATCCTGCATATTGGAAAGCAGTGGCTAAAGGGGTGGTGCGTTTCTCAAAATGAGGCATAATTTGTCTCGCTGTTCAATTACGAAAAACTATTATCCCAATTATCTTTCTTATTTCTGGGGCGATTTTATTCATCTCAAGCTTAAATTACACCCTGAATTATTCTACAACTTTCTAGTAATCCACCTTTTCCATTCCTATCTGCATTTTATTCTATTCGTACTTTAAACAGCTAAATTTAGGACTAACCTGATGTGTCGATGCCTTCGACCAATGATTTCTCCTGTCCATTATTACTTGTAATAAAAATCTCTGCACCTACTTACAGATCAATATCTCTAATATTGCATTGGTGCTCTCTTTCAGGTGGTACTTCTCCTGAGGTTCTATTTAAATTTCCTTCTCAAGTGATTTGCACACATTCGACTCCATTCTGGACTGTCTAATATTTTTTGTAAACATGGCCTTGATGGTGCAATTTCATTGGTTGGGAAACCTTATAGTATTTCCAATGTATGGCGTGCCGTTTGGTCAGAGTTACATAGAAGGACGTGTTGTGAAAACATAACAACTCACGACACAGGGGACCCTGTCAAATGCCTTTTCCAAATCTATGAAACAAAGATGGATCTCACTCTTATACTCAAGGGCTTTTTCACTCAGCTGTCTGAGTGTGAAGATTAGGTCTTGAGTACTTCAGTTTGCTCTGAATCCGCACTGGCCCTCATCCAATTGTGGCTCAGCTAGGCGTTGGAGTCTCTGCTCTAGGATTCTAGAGTAGATTTTACCAGGGACAGTGAGAAGGGATATGCCTCTATGGTTTCCACATTGTCGATTGTCACCCTTTTGAAAATTGGTGTTATGATGGCAATCTCCCAATCCTTTGGTATGGTCTTGTTGCACCACGCTGCCTGTAGGACCCTTAAGAGTAATAGGTCGCCTGATGCTCCCATGTACTTAACCATTTCTGGTGTTATACCATCATTGTTAAAGTCAAATGTTGAAGAGAGAAAGGGGGTTTCATGTTCTTTTCTGCTTGCGTTTTTTTCTTCATTGTAATAACTTCCAACTGAGCAATTGTGCTGATAGTTGTTGAGTGCGAATGGTGAGTATCTCAAATTCCAATTCAACTTGATGAAGTTGACAACACAGTACGTTTTAAGAGTCCACAATTATTACACGTTTTATTTACGAATACATCTCATCGACATTCATGGCATCAATAAATATATGAATTACTGCAGTCTCCTGGATTAGTTTATGTATCGTCAAAATGTCCGACCTTTATACACGCGATGCCGTCTGGCGGTCATCCGGAAATGATAATCGTAGTTTTGGCGATATTATAATTTTAAAAATTATAATCAAAATACTCCCTGCATGGCTTCTTGAAAAGAAGATTTTTTATCAAAATATGATGCTCCAATACTGCATACGTTAATACTAAGGCCATTAGTTGAGGAGAAATCTGCAAACATTAATGTACTGGGAGTACTGAAAATCACGTCAGGCCGTGACGGAATCTAATCATAAAAGGGTATAGAAAGATCGTTGTTATGCGTTAGCATAACAACATACTACGTCATGCCTATCCATAGGCAACTACCATATACAAAATCGCGTTCAGTGAAATATATCTAAGTGCAAAGCATCTTTATGTCGGTGGCACATCAATATGTTAGCGCGTAACTTTAAACTGGTAACAAATTGAAGTGGGCCAGCATAATTAAATATGTCATAACTATTCCCCCGACCGACCGGGGTTAAAAAAAAATCTCTTATATAGATTTTAAAAAATAATATTATTAACTCAATTAATTCTATCAAGGATAAAAATTTACGACATACAGCCTACTTGAATAAAACAGTGTCGAAGGTCGTCGTCTATGTCCTAAAATGTCACATAATAAATGGAAATATAACTAAGTTAACAAAAAGAAATGTCAACCGTCAAGAAACTATAGTAAAATATCTAATTAACTAAAGGTGTCTTAACTAAACTAAGATGTAGTTAATTAATCAATGTACTAAAGTATAACTAATTAAATTTATTTAAGTAATTAATGTACTAAAGTATGAATGTCAAGTGTGTGAATGTTATAGAAGTAACTCTCTTTAATTAAATTAATAAAATATTGTCTGAAAAATAACCAAGACACAAAACACAAAGAACACATGAGAAAATACACATGAAAGAAAAGAAATGAAAGGAAGTAGTAAGTAATTAAAGTAATAAAGTAATTTAGGATAATGTGTATCATTAAATGGAAAATAACTATCTAAATGAAATTAATTAACATACTAATAAAAATAAATTATACATTACATCTAGTGTGAGACATAAATGTTGAGTTAATGTGAGTAATGAAAATACAAATAATATGCAATTGTTGTATGTCTAATTAAAATCTAATTATTGCAACCACGTTATTTATTTTTGTAATAATGTTTGTTTTCAAATTATTTACTCGTATAATAGTCTTGAGAACACTGGTTGTCGAATAAGATAAATATAATGTTATGTCCATAAAGATTTCAGTGTACATTAATAGTACGCCAGCCTGAATTGTTTATTCAGACGAAGTAGATCACAAGTGTTCCAGTGATACCCTGGAAGGTGTATGTATTAAACTTACTTACTTCCTTAGTCGTTCCCCTTCTACCGTGAGGTGTAGAGGTTTGGAAGAGAGAGCGCCAGACTATTCTATCAGCTGTCTTCTTCCTGGCCTGGTTCCTTTCTTGTCCTTGGTCCTTCAAAGATTGTCTAATGTTGTCCTCCCAGCGGACTCTGGGTCGTCCTGGAGGTCTGGATCCCTGGCTCTTTGTTTCCCATGCTTGTCATGGTAGCTGATCTTCTCCCATTCTGCAGACATGGCCAAACCATCTTAGTTGGGACTGTTCTATTTGGGTCTGCAGCGGGTGGGATTTTAGGCCTTGACGTATCGTCTGGTTACGGACCATGTCTCTTCTTGTTACTTCAACCACCTTCCTCAGATACCTCATTTCTGAGGTTTGGATCTGTCTTTTGTGGGTTGTAGTCATTGCCCATGACTCACATCCATATGTCAAGACTGGGACATAGGTGGAGCGGTATACAGCCATCTTCGTTTTCTTACCAACCTCTTTCTTGCTAAGGAATCCTCGATTTATGGCCTGAAAAAGTCTCCCAGCCGCTGCTTTTCGAGTGGCCAACTCTTCTTTGATGCCTCCCTTTCGGTCTATAATAGCTCCGAGATATTTAAAGTGGTCGACCTGCTCCAGGACCTGTTCTCCCAACTTAATCTGATGTTTTCTTTCTTCTCGTGATATCACCATGGATTTTGTTTTAGAGCTGCTTATGACCATCCCTCTCTTCTCCAGCTCTTCCTTCCAGACTTGCAGGTTGGATTGGAGATGTGTCTCTGATTTAGCAATCAGGACAACATCATCAGCAAATGCTAGCTCTGAAATACAGACCTGTCTCATCTTCCAGTACCCCACTGAATACTTTCTTGTTCTCTCCTTACATGCCTTGATGACATCGTCCATGAGGAGTATGAAAAGATAAGGTGACAGGATATCGCCTTGTCTTACACCAGTGGTGGTCCTGAACTCTTCTGACTTATAGTTTGCTGTCCTCACATAATTTCTGCAAGACTTGTAGAAGCTCTGTATAGCATGAATCAGAGGTGCTGGAATGTTCTTCCTTGCCAAACAGTCCCAAAGTTTGCTCCAGGGGACCCTGTCAAACGCCTTTTCCAGATCTATGAAACAAAGATGGATCTCACTCTTGTACTCAAGGGCCTTTTCACTCAGGCAGCTGAGTGTGAAGATTAGGTCTTGAGTACTTCGGTTTGCTCGGAATCCGCACTGGGCTTCATCCAATTGTGGCTCAGCTAGGCATCGGAGTCTCTGCTCTAGGATTCTAGAGTAGATTTTACCAGGGACACTGAGAAGGGATATGCCTCTGTGGTTTCCACATTGTCGATTGTCACCCTTTTTGAAAATCGGTGTTATGATGGCAATCTCCCAATCCTTTGGTATGGCCTTGTTGCACCATGCTGCCTGTAGGACCCTTAGGAGTAATAGGTCGCCTGATGCTCCCATGTACTTAACCATTTCTGGTGTTATACATATTAAACAATTGTTTTAAAGTTAGAGCGTATAGTGCTGGTAGATCGCACCGTACATAGTGATAGATAGATGGACACAAACCAAAGTCCATAATCATGTAATCGAAAAAATTGGCAATAGGTATTAAACCAAATTGACGTAATATTTGAAAGCTCCATACGAATTATTGAGAGATGAATGAGTCAATTGTCAAGTGCGTCCATATCATAAATTTTTCTCGACATGAAATTGATTCGAGATCACTATTTTAATCCAACGTTGTCATCGAAGTATATGCGGTGCGTACCAAATGGCTTGACTTGTGTCGTAATTTGAACATACGATTCGATATTTGAGAATTTCAAATGATAGCGTCAGCAATAAAATGTACAGTATGTATAAGTAATACGCATTGCTGTCCATAAATGTCCAAATGTCCATAGCTAACAGACTGTAATCGCTGTTGATAGAAATAGTTCAGCAATATATCATGGAAGATTGGAACGATCAATTGAGATGACTTATTATTTTGTCCAATGTTATTAATTCCTTATTAATGTATTGTGGAGATACGCATTGTTATGTAATTATGAACCACCATGAAACTGGAACATAGATATCATATGAGTTATCCATACAATCATCGACTGGAGAAAAAGTGCATAAACGTTCGTGGTTTAGTAGAATTGCATCATCAATTTACATTTGACATGGAACTGTAACATTCTTCGAATTTGAAGTGGTTTCAATCTAAAACTTGATCTTGAACACGACTTGCGCCCAAACCAAAGTTGCCTGCATCTGACGAAGAATAGTAAATTTGTAAAATCTGTAGACCTCAAAATAGGAGATTTAACAAAAATTTCCCTAGAAATTTAGTGAAGCGCGGTATTATATTCTTCAGTCCATCTTAATTTAACAATCATGCCTTTCCGTAGGAGGAAAGACAACATAAACTACTCATGCTGCAGTGGCTGAACATGAGGATAATGATGGACCAAGTTACTGTCTATCATAGGCATGGTAAAAATAACGTAAAGACAAAAGGACAAAGTGTCATAGTAGATAAGATGTTCTCTATTAGTACTAAAGGTTACTAAAGCCTCACCATACCTGTTATTGGTAGGTGGCAACAGACGTACAAACTTAACGTATGCAGTATAATTAAAGAACTTGTCTAGTGTCTGCCATGTAGTTCCTAGTGGCAGATTGCATACCGAAATAGCGCGAGAATATGCACTTTTCCTAATATAATTAGTTATATTGTCACTAAACTGTGAGTAAGAATGAAGTCAATGTTTAGTCATATTAGAAAAATCAATTTTTTTCATTCTCATGGATGTAGTATCTTTATTCAATGTTGTATCATGCTGATGGAACTTAACATGATACCTATCAATATGCCCGGCAGTATGTTTAAAACCCCCAATGGGCTGATCACCCGTTGGCTTGTCACACCGATTACGGAAACAACGGCAGATGGATCTATTTGTTGTTGCCCTAAAGACGCCGCTAGGCGTGATGGGAAACTACAACAGAGAAAATCAATCTGCTGTTGCCCTTAAGACGCCACAAGGCGTGATGGCCTCTGACTGCTTGGTCGGTCTTTGGCTAAGGACGGAAGAAGAAGAAGATGTTTAAAACATGTCGTATACGACAGCTTATTAGGCAAAGTGAAAACTTTGTTGACTGACTTATTGGTTTTAATTTGACCATCTGGTTCCAACCAACCCTGACGCTGTGAATTTTATTAGTAAAAAACTTATTACTTTTGATAACATCAACAGTTTTATTAAGATCAGGTTCATGTCGCCAATATTTTGTAGCTTTCAAAGTAGATAGAGGTAAAGACATATGCATGTCAGGAAAAGAAGATTCCTCCTCCTGAACCAAGGATAGACCAGAATAATGACGATAGGTAAATACCTTGTCATCGAGATCATGAAAAGAAAATTGTAAATGTTTAGGAAGAGCAAGAAACACCTCAAACATATTATTAGAAAGACTAACCAATGATAACTGAGAGTGAAGAGTCATATCCGAATGTGACATGACATGAATACGCATGTCAGTGGTGGACTGAAACGTCACTGTCTCATGAGTAGTGCAATGAGCACTGGACATCATATTCAAGACAAAAAGTAAGAAAATAATCATCATTTTCCGAAGAAAATGTGTGATTAAATATTGAGAAGCCTCTAACCATCTGAGTGTATGTCAAACAAGACGTCAATAGTATACCTGTGAACAGAGGCCACAAATATAAATAGAAAAATTTGCGTAAGGTAATATATCAGATATGTAGCTGCATATTGGTACATCATAAGATGTATGCACAACAGTATCAGCCTGAGTGGCAGTTGATGTGCATGTAGTGTTAATGTCACTACTTCTTGGTATATCACTCCTGACATCACCATTATTATAATTACGTGGGAGAGTCTCATCCTCCTCCTCAGTTTCCAGAATGGTACAGAGACCAAAATTGGAAAATAATGTGCCACATGCATTCAATTTGTTGGCACGAAATCGAGTCATAGCAATGACAGCGTTAGTATTACAATAGGGTTGCAAATTGTTTCTTTCCCAATCCATAATTTCATCAGGTGTGCAGTCCTTACTACCATGGATGCGACCCACTGTAAGGTCAGCGACTGGATTTTGCAATATACAAACTCTGACTTTACCTGAAAAAAATGGTGTGTGTACGTCTATTATGGCAGTGGGATAGTACTCAGTAGTGCCTCCAAATGTAATACACTTAACACTTCCATTAGTTAAACAACTAGGATGTATTAGAGATTGTCGAATGCCTATGGTGGTAGATCCAGAATCTCTCAACACTGATACCAAAGTACCATTGACCAATCCTCTGTTGAAGATCAAAGTTCCCGTACCGTCATTCGTGGAGAGACTAACTGCTGGGAGAGGATGTCCACACCGTAGGAATGTCTTTCTGAAAGATAGTTAGGCATTCTTGGCAACTATTTGCCACATCGAAATCAAATGCACAACATGAAGAAGAATGTACCTGATTATTATTGTCATGATTATCTGAGGGAGTACTTCTAGTCAGTGCTGCCCCTGCATTGTTTTCAAATTTTTGTGGTCCACGTGAATTAGACTGCTGTCGATGACGATCACCGGAATTATTTTGTTGTCTACCATTGTAACTATTATTCCTTGATCTGTAATTTTGATTATTATTACTCCAGTTATTGTGACTATTATTATTTGGAGTGTATCTATATGATTTCTTCCAGTTTGAATCTTGTTGAAAGTTGTTGTTATTCCTTTATTGAGGTGTCTGCTGTCTGAATTGTTGTCTACCTCTATGGAAATTATCATTCTTGATGAAGTCATTATTTTTATAATAATTATTGTCATTATATCTCTTGTGTAAGAAATTTCTACCAAGACTCTGAGCTCTTGTCCTATGAGTACCATTCCATGTTGCAGCAGAAGCAACAGGTAATGCTTCTCTGAACTGAGTATTTGCTATACAAGAACCCGGTGCAGTAATTTACTGCGAAGTCTTCTAAAGCAGATAATGTAAGTGGTTTGCGTTCCTATAGAAACTACAAAAATGGTTTGCTTACGGATGATAGTATTTTGTCTCTTAGCGGTAAATCTACTAGTTTATCATAAGATTTATCAACCCCGGTGAGTTCAACTCATCTATTGAAAGTAATTCGTATTGCTGCAATAAATTCTGAAAAATCTTTGCTTGAATCTGGAATCATGGTTTTGAATTTAACCCTATAGCCTTCTTTGTTAAGTTGAAATCGTCTCAACGTAACGCTCTTGCAGCTTCATAGTTAGTTCGTAATGTCGAATCCATAGTCTTAATGGCGGTCAATGGTTCACCAGCTAAAAATTCACCAAGTTTTAAAACCCATAAGGATTGATCAATTTTGTTTGCCCTACATATCTCTTCAAATCTTGTCAGGTAGCATGATAAATCGTCAGAAGTTTGATTAAAAACTGGTAGTTTAAACATGTAATTGCCTCTAATATTGTTGGATGAAGATGTATTATGTGAATCATCATTATTGCTATTTGTAGCAAGTTGAGCTTATAATCTCAATTCTTCTAACCGCATATGTGCTAACCTTTCTTCTTCTTGCATTTTTTCTCTTCTTCAATACATTTTATTTAATCTTTAGCTTCTTGTGCAGCCAATTCACGTTTCAATTCAGCTTTCTTCTTCTCTTTGGCTTCACGTTTTGCCTCTTCTTGCTTCAGTTCTGCCTTCCTCTTCTCTTTTTTGGCTTCACATTCTGCCTTCCTCTTCTCTTCTTTGGCTTCACATTCTGCCTCTTTTTGCTTTGATTTGGCTAGTTCCGCCAAAGCAAATTCCCTAAATGCTTCCCCTTTGTAGGCAAACTCTTTCCTAATCCTCATAAAAGTCTCTAAAGACGCCATGTTAACTAACTAAATTATTTACTTAGTCTATATACATATATATATATATATATATATATATATATATATATATATATATATATATATATATATATATATATATATATATATATATATATATATATATATATATATATATATATATATATACTGAAGCACATTAAAAACGCACCACCTGTATAATCCAGGAACAGAGTGTGAAATGTAAATATAAGTGTGTACAAGTTTACATATTTGGAATCTTTATTCATTTTCCTATGAATCCATGCTGGTCATTAATTTGTACATTTGATTGTTATGAAATTCATTGCATTCTGTGCAGGCAAGGGAGAAAACCAAAAATACAAAAAAATGCACGTGCGTTATCCTGCTGGAGAAGCTGCAAGTCTGGATAAATTGTGAACGCAGGAGCAACCAGTGCATCCAGAACCTCATCTCGATATGTCACAGCATTAACATTTCCACGGAAGACGTGAAGAGGCAAGCGATGGTGAAAACTGAATCCTCCCCAAATGTGAATACTGCCACCTCGAAATCGGTTGACACAGCAATCTGCAAAGCGCTCTTCACACCGTCGCTAAATCCGCATACGTCCATCTGCAAAGGATATGTTGAATCTGTTCTCGTCTGTGAATAGGACAGCATTCAACTGCAGTCTAGTCCATCTGATATGTTGCTCTGCCCATTGCAGGCGCTGCTAACGATGTCTGTGAGTCAAGTTTGGCCCAACATAAGGTCGTCTTGCAGTAAGGCCTGTATCTCTGAGTCGTCGTATGACTGTCATTCGAGAGACTTGCCCATGTCTACCCACTATTGCTCTTGTTGTTTGACTTGCCGGGAGAGTCAATTCCTTAGGTGACTCAGCACAATATGACGATCTTGCGCAGGGGTAGTAACTCGTGGTTGGCCACTCCGAAGTCTATCCCGGGCACTGCCAGTGGTTCCGTAACGTTCATTGAGACGTACAATAGTGCTGTGGTGGCAATTCATCCTTCTGGCAATGGCCCGCGAGCTCATTCCGGTCTCCAACATACCAATGGCTCGTTGGCGGTCGTTTTCAGATAGTCGTGGCATTTCAAGCACATGTACTGGGTGTTTTTTCTCAACGGCCTTTTTATACCGAGTATACTGCCACAACGCGTACACATTTTCAGGGTCATAGCTGTTGAGAATCGTGTTGCACGTGTAACTTTCATCGTTTTCATGTAGTCTGTACACACACCCATGGGTTGAATCTTGCACTTTCCATTCCAGCAGCCATTCGCTCTCTACCGCATGGCAAACACGGGGAAAATCCATTCCCACACTTTTTTTTGCCAGCTTCTCGGCATCAGTATATATAATAGTGGTGCGTTTTTAATGTGCTTCAGTATATATATATATATATATATATATATATATATATATATATATATATATATATATATATATATATATATATATATATATATATATATATATATATATATATATATACTGAAACACATTAAAAACGCACCACCTGTATAATCCAGGAACAGAGTGTGAAATGTAAATATAAGTGTTTACAAGTTTACATATTTGGAATCTTTATTCATTTTCCTATGAATCCATGCTGGTCATTAATTTGTACATTTGATTGTTATGAAATTCATTGCATTCTGTGCAGGCAAGGGAGAAAACCAAAAATGCAACCAATAAAAAAATTCATTCACACTATCCTCAGTATCTGATATGTCCACCATGTGCTTGCAAACAAGCTTGACAGCAGCTCCACATGGAACGCACAAGTCTCTGAAGGAAATTCCAGGAATCAAGTCCCATTCACGTGTAAGAGCAGCTTCGAGCTGTTGCAGATTAGCTGGAGAGCCTTGCCTGTAGACTCTGCATCCAAGCTCGTCCCACAGATGTTCTATAGGGGACATGTCTGGTGATAGGGCAGGCCAATCAATCGTCACAATGTTCTGCTGCTGTAGATATTGCTGCGTAATGCATGCGGTGTGCGTACATGCGTTATCCTGCTGGAGAAACTGCAAGTCTGGATAATTTGTGAACGCAGGAGCAACCAATGCATCCAGAACCTCATCTCGATATGTCACAGCATTAACATTTCCACAGAAGACGTGAAGAGGCAAGCGATGGTGAAAACTGAATCCTCCCCAAATGTGAACACTGCCACCTCCAAATCGGTTGTGCTGACGAACACAGCAATCTGCAAAGCGCTGTCCACACCGTTGCCAAATCCGCATACGTCCATCAGCAAAGGATATGTTGAATCTGCTCTTGTCTGTGAATAGGACAGCATTCCACTGCAGTCTAGTCCATCTGACATGTTGCTCTGCCCATTGCAGGCACTGCTGACGATGTCTGTGAGTCAAGTTTGGCCCGACATAAGGTCATCTTGCAGTAAGGCCTGTATCTCTGAGTCGTCGTATGACTGTCATTTGAGAGACTTGCCCACGTCTACCCACTATTGCTCTTGCTGTTTGACTTGCCAGGAGAGAACGATTCCTTAGGTGACTCAGCACAATATGACGATCTTGCGCAGGAGTAGTAACTCGTGGTTGGCCACTCCAACCATTAAATTGATTTACGAATCAATTGTAAGCTGAAAATTATTTTTTTTAACTAAATATTTATAACACCATGCCTTACTCAGGCTAAACAACTAGTGGTTACATGACCTACTAGTGCAATATACTAAAATTATTTCAGTCATCTAATATTTTCACTTAATTATAAGTATTATATTATTATCATTTTATTATTATATTATTAATTTTAGTGAAGAATGAAAATAGAAACAGTAACCAAAAGAATTACAAGTACAGTACAAGTTCACATCACAGTTTCGATTTACAACCATTAAAAATGATATTAAGAACTAAATAAACGTCCGGAAGTAACAAGGTGCACAAAACTAAAACTAGGTCAGATCACGGCAATCTAAAAAATTAGACTATACATGGACTCGTCATAAATTGGGTGATGTGCCAGAGGGCAGTCCAAGAGGAATAAGATGGACTACATTTTCTACATTGGAAGATCTGGAATATGCAGAGGACATTGCACTACTAGCACATTCACATCAACACATCCAGGAAAAAACGGATAGACTTAATAAGTTTAGCCAGCAGATGGGCTTGAACATCAATTTAAAGAAGTCAGAGGTCATGACGCTCAATGTGAGCAACCCTGAGCCCATATCAGTAAGGAATCAGCAACTGGAACAGACAGATGCCTTCACATACCTAGGATACATAGTAACACCAGATGGCGGAGCAAGCAAAGACATCAAGAACAGAATGAACAAAGCAAGAACAGCCTTTTTTAGTCTAAACAACATTTGGAAGTCCTCTCAGTACAGCACAAGCACACAATTAGGATTATATCAGAGCTGTGTGCTTTCTGTGCTTCTCTATGGTGCAGAGAGCTGGAGAGTTACGGAGAAGGAAATGTTGAAATTGTCCTCTTTTCACACAACATGTCTAAGAAAAATTCTCAGAATCTTTTGGCCGAATACCATCACCAACCAAGATCTGCTTACTCGGAGCAAGCAAGAGGACATGCACACCATCATAGCTGGCAGACGCTGGAGCTGGGTTGGCCATGTCCTCAGAAGAGACCCCGATGCCATCACAAGAACAGTTATGCTATGGACCCCTGAAGGAAAGTGAAAGAGAGGCTGACCAAAAACAACTTGGCGGAGGACTGTGGAGGCTGAGATGCAAAGAGTGAACCAGAGTTGGGGCACTGTACGAAGGATGGCCAACGACCGAGCAAAGTGAAATCAGTTTGTTGTTGCCCTACAAGATGCCACCAGGCGTAGTGGCCACTGACTGCTTTGACGGTCGGCAGCTAAGGATCAAAGAAGAAGAAGAAGAATACATGGACTCAACACTGACAGTACATTTTACATGTAGAACTGAACGATAGTTAGATTAGAGTAACGTTATAGATAACAAACAACTGACAAAACTAAGTAGAATATGAACTGAAGACAATAATAATAATACGACATGTATATACAAAAACTTCACAACTAAACACCTATTATTGAATAAATTTAAGTACGAACAGAGTATGCCATACAAAATTTTCTTCGATGGATCTTTTGCAAGTCGAAAATAGTCAAACGGTCCCTAACAGAACGACTTTAAATTTCTGCGGTCATCCGGAGAAACATAACAGAAATTCGAAGTTCCCTTGCCAACCACCCACAAATATGGACAACGACAATACATATTCATATTATAAGAATAGAAAATATATGTAATCAATTAGAGAGACATGCCTGCAAATTAACATGGACTAAAATTTGCATAGAAACCACAAACTGGTACTTATCTGGTGCGATTAAGTATACTCTTCGATCAGTGCTGGCATGCACCAACAGCAGCGAATTGATGTCTGGAATTACAGTTCAGGCTTTGTTAGAACTGATTTGTTGAAACATTAAGTCCGTTGGGCATTGACGCTCGTGAACCTTGACTTTGCTTGTAGTTTTCAACGGCGACGACATTTTTGCTTGACAAGGTTATTACGTCATCTTGACCTCTGGTACACATGCGCAGTGATTCATATTCTTATTCAAGTCTTGTGAAACGTAAGGAAAAGGTAAAAAGTTACTGACAATTCGAATTTTCGTTCTGGAACAAAGTCTGTTGTATCTCACAGAAAAATATCGATCCCTGTAACTGAGGCCACCACATTGTTAAAGTCGGATGTTGAAGAGAGAAAGGGGGTTTCATATTCTTTTCTGCTTGCGTTTTTTCTTCATTGTAATAACTTCCAACTGAGCAATTGTGCTGATAGTTGTTGAGTGCGAATGATGAGTATCTCAAATTCCAATTCAACTTGATGAAGTTGACAGCACAATACGTTTTAAGAGTCCACAATTATTACACGTTTTATTTACGAATACATCTCATCGACATTCATGGCATCAATAAATATATAAATTATTGCAGTCTCCTGGATTAGTTTATGTATCGTCAAAATGTCCGACTTTTATACACGCGATGCCGTCTGGCGGTCATCCGGAAATGATAATCGTAGTTTTGGCGATATTATAATTTTAACAATTATAATCAAAATACTCCCTGCATGGCTTCTGTAAAGTTTGTTTCTTCTTTCCACTCTGTAAAGTGTCAGTCTGTATGCTCTGTAAGGAAGAGTGGTGTGTTGTTGAGATCAGGCATGCTCCAGTCTACCCAGCTGTAAATGGGTAACTCACCCTAGTCCTGAGTTAGGGAAGGCAAAGGCTCCAGGGGAAGCAGGCCCTAAACTTGGTCACTTCAACCGACGCAGGATGGTGTATGTATGGAGTAGAAGTGTAGAGTGTGATTACCGCGAATGGTGTACTGTTCGTGTGCTGACCAATATAACCACTCATACACTTGTGTCTACAAGGCACCAATGCAGACTGCTGGAATCTTTGTTTACTCAATTTATTCAGACGTACACACTGGGACATACGAGTACATCATGGTATGTTGACATATCAATTTGTAGGTATACATAGCAGATCTGAAGTCATGACACATTCAGAAATAATGGGCAGTACATCAAAAGTTCAATGTCATGATACATTATGGCCGCATCCCCTATCTGACTAAACGCGTCAGTGAAGGCAGATCGGTAAATAACTAAAGTTACTTGACGTCCATAGTTTGTAGTATATATTATGAAACCACGAAAGGGGGGTTTCTAGCAAGATTGAGATCTCCCTGTCACTGTCCGATAATAGGATAAATAATCTGTTCTCTTGGCAGTGATCAAAACATATGATGACCGAAATCTAACATGGCCGCCTCCCTGAGTTGTCGTTCACTCATTCATAGGAAGGAGAATATAAGCCAGAGTTAATTTATAATGGGTATATAAATGATTTCATAAATGTTTCCATACAGCTCTACGGTGATCAGGTTAATTCACGTAGCCATAACCGCTGTAGGAAAGTCTGTCATCTTCGTCGATACAAAACACGACCCTAGCGATACGAAGCAAAATGTTCCATCTAGGTCGAATCGACATGAGATCATCAAAATAGGGTCTGGCAATACATGGAGTCCGAATTATACATTGTACCGTACCTTAGGAGAGTCTCTAACATAAACTATAGTAGAGATACCATCTCCTTTAGAAGAAAACCACTTCATGAATCATATTTCCTTAAGAATCTACCAGCCCTTTGAAAAGTGCGTACCCGCCATTATCACGGTACATCGGAACTCATCACGACTTGTCAAGACAACTCATACTTCCGCTAGACCGGAATAATAAGAATCTAGTCCCGCCTACCCATCCAAAATATACAATATAGGACTGATTCTACTTGTACTAATAATATGTAATACATATGAATTCAGGCCATAAACATAATAAGCAAATTAATATATTTTCTGGCCCTAAAAATAAGTACAAATAAAAGAGCAATATCCTTGCGCCGGATCAATATCCAGAACGATTACTCCTATAATCAAAAGTGTGAATCAAACATGGATTATCTCGCTTTTACCATAGACAGCATTTTCATACACAACTGAATGAATGTCTATATTTTTCCATATTAAATAGCCATATCGATTTTTGTAATATGTGCGTCAAAATATGCACGCAACAGATTACCACACCCCTCGGGAAAAAAAAATGGTACATTTTTTTTTGAAATACATCTAGGAGCAACATACAATAGGCTCACAACGCACCAATAACAATGCGCAGATGATAAGCATAAGTTTTATGACCTTAGAGAAAGTACTTCTCTAAGTATAAATATTTCCAGAGAGGTGTCACCAACGCATACTACAATATTAGCAATGACACAATTTCCACATTAGTTTATACATAAATTTCATCTAAGATATCTTAACATCATGATCATCAAAGACGAAAAACATTGAAAGATCAGCGGTGAATAAATATCAATGAACCGCTAAGTAGTGTTACAATCAATATATGATATATTACATATGTGTACACATTTCAACATAGAAACAACTGTATCAAAGTTGTATAACAGTTATGAATCATGTGGGCATCTAGACAAAATATCTGCCATCACATTTTCTGACCCACGGATAGCTCGCACCGAAAAATGAAATGGCTGTAGAGCAATCGCGTATCGCGTTGATCTCGCGCTCTTCAGATTTTTACTCTGAATAGCCGTAAGAGCTTTCTGGTCAGTTTCCACAATGAAATGCGCGCCCAGAAGAAATCTTTGCAGTTTAAGGATTGACCAAACCATAGCCAATAATTCACGGTCTAGGACCGAGTAATTCTTCTCTGCGGCATTTAATTTCCGAGAAATATACATCACAGGATGCAGAGTTCCAGAGTACTCTTGCATTAGTGCAGCTCCAATCCCGGTGGATGAAGCGTCACTACGAAGAATAAATGTCTTATCCTTAGAAGGCAATACTAGGATAGGTGAAGTAGAAAACATAGTTTTAACCTTATCCAAAGAGGATTGACATTCTTGAGTCCAATGGACTACATTAGGAGACCCTTTCTTTAGCAAGGAAGAAAGAGGTGACATAATGGAGGACAGATTCGGGATGAATCGTCCATAAAATTGTATTAGACCTAAGAGACTTCGTACTTGCTTTTTAGTCTTAGGAATAGAAATGTTAAGTATCTTACTTGTATTATGGTCTTCTGTTTTTAGGAACCCATGACCAACACGGTGTCCTAAGAAAGATATTTCGCTAAAACCAATACATGCTTTCGATGGTTTCGCTGTCAGGTTATGCTCGCATAAGATAGACAATAGTTCATTTATACCATTATAGTGATCGTTCCAAGTATCACTGAAAAGACAGATGTCATCAAGATACGCAATGACATCTGAGCGATGAGATAGGATTCGACGCATCATGCGTACAAATGTTGCAGGGGCGTTCATAAGACCGAAAGGCATGAAATTCCATTGGAATAGACCCCTAGGCGTCGAAAAAGCAGTAAACGGTTTGGCGTGTTCGGATAGTGGAACTTGCCAATATCCCTTAGACAAATCGAGTTTAGTAAAGAAGTGAGAATTCGATAGTCTCGTAAGTAGCTCTTCTAGTAAAGGCATAGGTTCAGCATCAAATTTAGTCACTTGATTCAATTTGCGATAATCCACGCAAAGACGTATGTTATTGTCTTTTTTTCGTACTATAACCATCGGCGAAGAATATGCTGATGTGGATGGTTCAATAATTTTTAACTCTATCATCTCATCTAACTCTTTCTCTACCTGTGCTTGAAAATGTATCGGGATAGGATACGGTCTGACTCTTATAGGACTATGGTCAGTAAGAATAATGTCATGTTGAATGACATCAGTTTGACCAGGAATGTCAGTAAGGACATCCTGAAATTGTTCTAACATAGTAGAAACTTGTTTCTGCTCTCCTGGAGATAATTCTGGAGAAATTGCAACATCTTTCCATGATTCATTAGAGTGAAGAGGAATCATTGGAAAAGGTAAATTTACATCCGAGAAACTCGTTTCCTCATCCTGTATTACTGACAGAGATGAGTACTGTCCATGTTGGACTGGAAAATCGTCCGTTGCCTGGAAAACAGGTTGTAAATAATCAGGACGTTCATGGAATTCCGTGAGCATGTTGATGTGGAAGGTTTTACGCTTCCCGTCAATATCGACGATATAGTCAACATCGGAAACTTTTGATATTATATCGTACGGACCTTTCCAAGAAATGAGAAGTCTATTTTCCCTACAAGGTAGCAAGACAAATGCTTTGTCACCTGGACAAAGTTGTCGCAAACATCTCTTTTTATTGGCAAATTCCCTTGCCTTCTGTTTCGCAAATTCAGAAGAAGCAGTTGCCAATTTGCATGCTTCAATAATCTTGTGTCTAAGTGCGATGACATATTCATAAGAGGATTTTGTGTCATCGACAATATTATCAGCAGTTATAAGATCATGAAGTAAGGACATAGGACCTCGCGGTTTCGCGCCAAAGACAAGTTCAAAGGGAGAAAATCCTGTATGTTCGTTGGCGACCTCTCTATATGCAAAGAGAGCCGCGGGTAAAACCCTATCCCAATCCTGAGGATGATCTTCTGTTATCTTACCTAGTAGGTTTTTCAGAGTTCTATTCAAACGTTCCACCATCCCATTGGACATAGGATGATAAATACTACTCAGCGATCTCTCTATCTTCAGAGTCGACATTACTTGAGACATGGTATCCGATATGAGTTGGGTACCATGGTCGGATAATATTTCTGCTGGAAACCCCAGACGAGAAAATATTAACCAAAGAGCATCTGCGACATCAGCAGTAGTTATGCTCTTTAGAGGAACAGCCTCCGGCCAACGTGTGCACATATCAACACACGTCAAAATAAATTGGTGTCCTCTAGCAGACTTTATCTTAAATGGACCAATGATGTCTATCGCCATTTTTTGAAATGGCCGAATGGGAATGTCTGCAGCCTGAATAGGTGCATCATGGCGTGGACCTCTGGATTTAATCTCTTGACATACTTTACAAGATCGACAATAGATTCGTATGTCCTTATTCACAGCAGGCCAAAAGAAAGATTGAAGAACTCTAGCTTTAGTACGGGAAAAACCCATATGTCCAGCACACTGCGAATCATGAGCGTGCTGTAAGATTTTAACTCTCATATTTTTAGGCACAAGGATTTGAGAATGAATGGACTTAGCGGAGTCTTGTACCATACGTACAAGTACGCCATTCTTCATCGTAATCCAAGATTTACGATTTGTATCCTTATTCGGATCACCTTTTGTTGCCAGAGTAAAGAATTTCTTTAGAGTAGGATCATCTTCCTGCTGTTTGATAAAGGAATCGTGGGAAATCTCCAAGGGATCATCTTGGATCTGCGCATCATTATCTTCAGAATGTGAAGATTGTGGCATATTAAGAGCTTGAGCCCTAGTGATTACTGCATTAGCAGATTGCATATTAACATTTTCCCAATTAGAAATTTGCTGTGGAGTGCATTCTTTCACTCCATGAATGCGACCGATGATAAGATCAGCGATCGGATTCGGCAAGAGACATGCTTGCACCTCTCCTGTAAAGAAAGGCGTAGCAATATTGATAATGGCAGTGGAGTACTTCTCCAATGTGCCACCAAATGTTACACATTTGACTATATTGCCTGTAGCTCGAGAAGGATTTACGAGTGATTGCCTCACTCCAATGGTAGTGCACCCCGAATCGAAAAGAATTGATACCGGAGTACCATCTATTAGGCCCCTATTAAAGACAAGAGCACCCCTTCCATTATGCGCAATTGACGCATGGAGAGCGGGAAGCGGGTGACCGCAGCTTAAAGTAGAAACTGTGGTTGGATCGAATAATGTTTTGCATTGCGAACACTCAGATGCTCTAGCAAAATCGAAAGCGGAATTTGCTACACTATTGGAGTCTTTTTTATCATTATTCTGATTATCGGTGTCGTGGAACTCCTGTTGTGCAGAGTTAGCCTGGTAATAAGATTTACCATGTCTTTTGTGTTGTGATCTACCTCGGTTATAATTGTCTCTATAATTATTATTGCCTCTGTTATAACCCCTATTTGGGTTTGAATCATAATATTCATGATCATAATCATCATGCTCATTATATTGAGTATCCCTGTAATATTGGTTTTTTGTCTCCATGAAGCACTTGGGTAGTTCCTATAGCTACTCCCTTTCCGAGAATTTCTAAAATTATGGGTACCCCTCGCGTGTCGAGGACTATCAGCCCGATTCCAGTTCTTCGAAGAAGAACCCTGATTTGAGTGGTTATCTTGGTTTTGATACTTATTCCAATTAACCTTTTTATCAAATTTATTTTTAGCTCCTTGGAATTTGTGTGAGTAATTCTGATTATATTCTGTTGCCGAAGCAACTGGCATACTCTCTTTAATGTTAGAGTTACTAAGAATCATGTCAGGGTGTGCCGTGGCATACTGGTCACAATATTCTTCCATTTGCTTTATTGTACTAGGTTTACGCTCATGTAAGAACTCTAGGAATGATTTATTTACAGAAGACATGACCTTGTCTCTTAGCAATAAATCCGTAAGACCATCAAATGTTTTCTCTGTTTTGGATAATTCAATCCATCGTGAAAGTGTAATTCGTGCTTTTGAGATGAATTCTGAGAATTCTACACCTACCTCAGGTCTCATTGTTTTAAACAAAAGACGATAACCTTCCTCAGACAGCTGATATCTCTTTATCAAAGCTGCCCTAACAGCATCATAATTATCTTTGTCGGCCTCTTCAACAAAATATAACTTACTCAGAGACTCCCCTTTTAGATTTTCAGACAACTGATTCACATACTGTGATTTGTCAACATTATGAGATCGACAAGCCCGTTCAAATCTAGAAAGCCAAAATGTTATGTCATCACTGGTAGGGTTAAACGCTGGTACCTTGACCTTGTACACAAAGGGTTTACCATTACCACCAGATGCCTGATTAACATTACTCATACATGTCAATTTTAATTTCTCTAATTCAAACTCATGTTCTCTTATTGCTTTTCTCTCTTCAGCTTCTCTATCTAATCTTCTCTGTTCTGCAGCAGCTTCTAATTTCTTCTGCTCTGCATCAAATCTCCTTTCCTCCACTTGCATCTGCAATTTCTTTAGTTCAGCAGCAGTATCAGCTTCTTTTTCTAATCTTTTTTCTTCAGCCAGAGCTTTTTTTTTCTTCAGCAGCAGCTTCTCTTTCTAATCTTTTTTCTTCAGCCAGAGCTTTTTTTTCTTCAGCAGCAGCTTCTCTTTCTAATCTTTTTTCTTCAGCCAGAGCATTTTTTTCTTCAGCAGCAGCTTTTCTCTCTTCAGCAGCTAATGCTTTGTCATATTGAGCAACAGCCCATTGTTCTAAGTCTTTTCCAGTCTTATCAAGAGATTTTCCTTGTGCAATAAAATAATCTAATGTAGACATATTGTCTTCTTAAATCAGAAACCTGAAAAAGTAAATAAATTACCCTCTTTCACTTTAATGGGAGACAAGTCTATACCATAGACTTAGTCTTAGTCCAAACTTGTATGGTTTATAATAACCAATGATAACTTGAGTACCTGTGGACAACAATAACTGTATCTCAAATACTGTGGGAGACAAGCCTTACAAAGGTCTTGTATACCTCAATGTAATCAAAGATCACTTGGGTACCTGTGGAAAATAATCATAAAGTACTGATCTGTACTATACTATCAGTGTATACCACTATAACTCCTGTGTCATATGTCAACTAAAGACATTACAAAGGACAAACAAGAAAAGACAATCTGAAAACATTTGCAGAGATCAAATTAAATTAAATAGGAGAAATGAAAAAAAATGATCACAGAATCCATGATGATAACTGCAATAAGATAACAAGACAAATAACGCCACAGGTGTAAAGAAATCAAAAATAGAAAAGATTAGACCAACAAATGCAAACAAATCAAACAAAACTAAGGAACACAAAATTATTAACAAAAACAACGAAGAAAAGAACACCTCATCACAACTAACAGAAATAGCAGCAAATTGTTGCTAACAAATTTCCAATTAAGAAAATGTGTACCTATAGAATACTAGTACCAGACCAATGTCACTCGGCATACCTTGTACTAGTCACACAGAACATAAACTAATTTAATACATAACAAATAACATGTAAACATAAATACATGAGAAACATAAATGCATATATAATATAATATATATCATGAATGGAATGTGTTGCAGGTATAGTGTTGTAAAGCAGGCACAGTTTATTTTAATACTAATAACTTGCCACTTTATTCAGTAATAGATTTAATTCTAAACTATTACACAGTTCAATTTTTCTCTGTTGAGCATATGAAGATCCAACGATGAACTATGCACTTTATGTTCAACAACACTGTGATTCTTCTGTACGTTGAGAAATGTCAACAATACTGCTCCAGATATTTTCTACACTTGATACCACTGTCCTGTGTAATACTGTCTGTACAGCGAAAAACTGTCAACAAGCGCTGACCTAGATACAGCATCCTATCGGTAATACAGGTCAAGCTGACATCGACTGTATAGCTGTCCTACTGGTGTTGATGTGGTCAAACAAATGTTCTTTTAGCTGTAAACTGTGATTCTCAACACAAAACTGCGTAAGCTGGACCCAGGAATCTGGCTCGCCACTGTAAAGTTTGTTTCTTCTTTCCACTCTGTAAAGTGTCAGTCTGTATGCTCTGTAAGGAAGAGTGGTGTGTTGTTGAGATCAGGCATGCTCCAGTCTACCCAGCTGTAAATGGGTAACTCACCCTAGTCCTGAGTTAGGGAAGGCAAAGGCTCCAGGGGAAGCAGGCCCTAAACTTGGTCACTTCAACCGACGCAGGATGGTGTATGTATGGAGTAGAAGTGTAGAGTGTGATTACCGCGAATGGTGTACTGTTCGTGTGCTGACCAATATAACCACTCATACACTTGTGTCTACAAGGCACCAATGCAGACTGCTGGAATCTTTGTTTACTCAGTTTATTCAGACGTACACACTGGGACATACGAGTACATCATGGTATGTTGACATATCAATTTGTAGGTATACATAGCAGATCTGAAGTCATGACACATTCAGAAATAATGGGCAGTACATCAAAAGTTCAATGTCATGATACATTATGGCCGCATCCCCTATCTGACTAAACGCGTCAGTGAAGGCAGATCGGTAAATAACTAAAGTTACTTGACGTCCATAGTTTGTAGTATATATTATGAAACCACGAAAGGGGGGTTTCTAGCAAGATTGAGATCTCCCTGTCACTGTCCGATAATAGGATAAATAATCTGTTCTCTTGGCAGTGATCAAAACATATGATGACCGAAATCTAACATGGCCGCCTCCCTGAGTTGTCGTTCACTCATTCATAGGAAGGAGAATATAAGCCAGAGTTAATTTATAATGGGTATATAAATGATTTCATAGATGTTTCCATACAGCTCTACGGTGATCAGGTTAATTCACGTAGCCATAACCGCTGTAGGAAAGTCTGTCATCTTCGTCGATACAAAACACGACCCTAGCGATACGAAGCAAAATGTTCCATCTAGGTCGACTCGACATGAGATCATCAAAATAGGGTCTGGCAATACATGGAGTCCGAATTATACATTGTACCGTACCTTAGGAGAGTCTCTAACATAAACTATAGTAGAGATACCATCTCCTTTAGAAGAAAACCACTTCATGAATCATATTTCCTTAAGAATCTACCAGCCCTTTGAAAAGTGCGTACCCGCCATTATCACGGTACATCGGAACTCATCACGACTTGTCAACACAACTCATACTTCCGCTAGGGCGGAATAATAAGAATCTAGTCCCGCCTACCCATCCAAAATATACAATATAGGACTGATTCTACTTGTACTAATAATATGTAATACATATGAATTCAGGCCATAAACATAATAAGCAAATTAATCTATTTTCTGGCCCTAAAAATAAGTACAAATATAAGAGCAATATCCGTGCGCCGGATCAATATCAAGAACGATTACTCCTATAATCAAAAGTGTGAATCAAACATGGATTATCTCGCTTTCCCCATAGACAGCATTTTCATACACAAATGAATGAATGTCTATATTTTTTTCCATATTAAATAGCCATATCGATTTTTGTAATATGTGCGTCAAAATATGCACGCAACAGCTTCTTGAAAAGAAGATTATTTATCAAAATACGATGCTCCAATACTGCATATGTTAATACTAAGGCCGACCCTTGGCCATTAGTTGAGGAAAAATCTGCAAACATTAATGTACTGGGAGTACTGAAAATCATGTCTGGCCGGGACAGAATCTAATCATAAAAGGGTATTAAAAAATCGTTGTTATGCATTAGCATAACAACATACTACGTCATGCCTATCCATAGGCAACTATACAAAATCGCGTTCAATGAAATATATCTAAGTGCAAAGCATCTTATGTCGGCGGCACATCAATATGTTAGCGCGTAACTTTAAACTGGTAACAAATTGAAGTGGGCCAACATAATTAAATATGTCGTAACAATCATGCCCTGCTGCTTATCCCATCTTGATTTTCTCCAATGCTGCCTTCAGTTCTTCCATCTTTATGTCATCTTCACCACCATTGGTTTTCTCTTCTGTGCTAGTGGTTATCATTTCTGATGCTTGACCTTGCTCACCATCCAGGAGTTCTGAGAAATGTTCTTTCCATCTTTCCATTACTTCCTTCGGGGCAGTAAGCAATTTGCCTTGCTTGTCCTTTATAAATTTGAGAGGGCATTGTTTTTCCTTCCTCATGTTCTTTAGGGTCTTATAGAACAATTTCTGGTTTTCTTGCACATCTTTTTCTAGCTTTTCTCCAAATTCTTCCCAGGACTTCTGTTTTGCTGCTATCACCTTGTTCTTTGCATCTGTTCTGAGTGTCACATATTCTCTATTTATCCATTTGTCCTGCTGTGTTTTTAGCTCCTGAGTATTGTTTCCATGCCATTTTCTTCTCTCTTATTTTCTCTTTGACTTCCTCTATCCACCAAGGTGTCCTCTTTCTCTTGTTCCCAAGTCGGACTTCACCACATGCTTCTGCAGCAGCTGTCTTTATGATGTCCTTGAATTTAAGCCAGAGAGTTTCCAAGTCATCAGGTTGTTCTTCTGTGTTGCTCACCACTGCAGCAGTAAGCCCCTGATATCTGGTCTTAATTTCTAGCTCTCTCAGCTTTTAATGCTCATTTCTCCCGTTCATTTACTTAATTTCTTGCATGATGTTGGGCAGTTCCTAGGCTGAGCAACTCTTTCAGTTGTTCTTTTGATTGTAAGCAGGTAGTGATCACTTCCAATCTCTGGCTCCCTCCAGACTCTAGCATCCCGGACATATTTGAATGATCTCCTCATAACAGTGGCATAGTCGATCACTGACATCTCATTCTTTGTTGGTTCACATCTAGTGTACGCATATATGGGCTTATGGGGGAACTTTGTGTTTGTAATGATCAGATTCTGCTCACTGCAGAATCTAAGGAGCCACTTTCCATTGTCATTGAGAGTATCTTCTCCATATCTTCCGATAACTCCACCCCATCTAGCATGATCATTTCCAACTCTGGCATTGAAATCTCTGAGCATGATAATTTCATCTAGGCAGTCATCCACTGTCCTTTGAAGCAGCTCGAAGAATTCTTCCTTGACCTCTGCTCTCTCATCCTCATTTGGCCCATACACTATGACCAGGTTGACTATGGTTTCTCCTTCTTTTAGTTTTACAACCATAATGCGCTCAGAGACAAAGTTCCATCCCTTGATAATATCTGTTTTGTTTTTGGCCACAATGCAACCCACACCCCCTTTAGCTCTTTCAGATATGGATACACCATTGTAGAGCAGCGTGTTGCCATTGAGATCCATTACTCCTTGTCCCATTTCTTTGTTTCCGTTATAGCCAGGATTTCTAGTTTTGCTTTCCTCATCTCTTCCACCAACTCCTCTTCTTTCCCATTTATACTTCTTGTGTTCCAAGTTCCATAAGTCGTAGTCTGTAGTCCTTTCCAGTTCGTTGCCTTTAGAATCAGTCTGGTTTTCTCTCTTGAAGTTCATGATTTAAAGCAAACAGGTGATTGGCCTGTTGTGCCTTTGCATGATGGAGGGGCTGTCTCCATGCAGGCCACCCTCCTCCTTTTTCAGCAGAGCTTGGGACTGTCCTAGGCGGAGTTCCATTTCTCTTCCTGCTAGTTTATATGTATGAAAACAGTATCACCCGTCAGATGTAGAATTGATGAACGAGTTTGCTGATCTAGATCTTGCAGATGAACTTTCCCCTTCTGTTACACAATCAAAACCTTGTGCAAGACAACATGAAAATATTGAATCTGCAGCTGGGTCAGAAAATCCTTAGAAAATGACAAGCTATGAGAATAAATGTAAACAAAAATAGCCAGATATTAGTGGAAAGGCAATCGCCACTTATTATCACCTTCGTCGATTTTCAAAAAGCCTTTGATAGTCTACACCGCCCATCATTGTGGAAGATACTTACAATCTATGGTTTTCCAACAAAATATGTGAATATAATCAAAGCGCTATATGACAATGCAAGATGTTGTGTTAGAACAAATAAAGGGAATACAGAATGGTTTACAGTAGAAACAGGGGTGAAACAAGGCTGTATTATGTCACCACTACTTTTTGGAATAGCTATTGATTGGGTTATGAGAAACTATACCCACAATGAACAATTGGGTATAAAATGGACAAATGGAAAATTCCTGGGGGACCTGGATTTCGCAGATGATGTAGCATTCTTAAGTTCAACACCAAGACAATCCCAAGAAGCAATAAATAATTTGTGTCATCTCTCGGTTAAAATAGGTCTCCAAATAAATGCCTCTAAAACTAAAGCTATGAACTTTTCTAACGAGACCTTTGATATCATCTTGAACGGGGAAAAACTACAGAAAGTTAAAAGTTTCAATTATTTAGGCAGTAAAATGACTCAGGATGGTGACACAACAAGAGAAATCCATACTAGAATTGCTTTGGCAGCTAGCGCCTTCAATAGATTATCTAACATTTGGAAATTACGATCATTGAATATACATACCAAGCTTCGTCTGTTTAATTCAAATGTTATCTCAGTGTTAACATACGGCTGTGAGAGTTGGAAAATAACAAAATCATTGGAGAACAAGCTGAATACATTCGAGAACAAATGTCTTAGAAAACTCATGAACACCAGTTGGAAAGAATTCAAGACTAATCGACAAATAAGAGAAGACTCTAGGCAGAAATATGTCTCCGACTATATAAGGAAAAGACGATGGTCATATATCTGTCATGTCCTACGAATGCAAAACAACAGAATACCACTACAGGCGCTCACTTGGGTTCCTGAGGGTAAGAGGAAAAAAGGAAGACCAGAAGAAACACTCAGAAGAACAATAATAAGAGAAGGAAGAACGTTGGGCCTAAATAATGTGCAAGAGCTAAGAGGAGTGGCGTCACAACAAACAACCTGGAGAGCACTGGTTTCTGCCTTATGCGCCGTGTTTGGTGCTTAAAGAATTTATTATTATTATTATTAGTTGGAGTAACACAACTGCAAGATCAGGACTGATGTCTTAGCTGCAGCATAAACAAAGTTGGAGAAATGGATGGTGGTATCAAAATAAGAATACAGAAGACGAGGGGCTTTCATGTGGATGGAAAATATAGGGAAATCAAAAGAAATCTAGTGCAAACATAAGAATTTCATCAACAGTTGCAGACTTTTATAAATGGGTGTAAAAACAGGAAATAGTAATCTCTCTGTTACAACATTAAATTTATTTTCCTATTTTCTCTAAATTCCTCTCAGATCATAAGGCACAAACACCCCCCCAGTTTAAATGTTGTTGTATGAGAACCAGCTTATTCATTCCATGTCATTAGCAGTACATTGTATTAATTTTTGTAACATATACTTTTGCAGGAGTTGTGCCGGAGATTTGCCTTGTCATTTGGGCTTGATCAGATCAAGAATAGGGACGCAGTGGCCACAATGCATATGTAAGTGCTCCTTTTTTTTTGGTAAGTCTGTTATCATCATCATGGAGCCAAAACTGCAGCCGAGCCCTTTGCAGGAAGCCTGCACAAAGCCTTGACATGCTCTTGTGGCAGTGGTTTCTCTAACAATCTGTTTTACATGGTGAGGTTGCCAGACTCATGCACAACCTATGCTACTCGTCAAAAGTCAAGGGCCACCCTATTATTTTCAGTACACTTTTATATAAGCGCATAGAATGATTAAATGAAGGATTTTTTTAGTAAAAATGGTGCAATATCTTCCTCTGACAGTCCTCTATGCACGTTAAGCATAAAAACAACTCACCGACAACCATGGTGATCACGTGCAATTTGGTTTGCTGACCATAAATTCACATTTTAAATCTGTTTTTTCAAACTTCCTTACAACCAAACAGGTGACGTAATCGTGCTGATTGACATTCCACATGCAATGACGACTTTTCGTGAACAGAGTTCACTCTTAATTTGTTTTACAATCAGCAGACTTAGGGTAGTTTCATAACTTGCAAAAACCATGCCACCAAGAAGAAGTCTTGACACCTTACAAAGAATGAGGGCTATAGTGTGGGTTGAAAGTGGTTTATCTGTCCGTGAGGTTGCCAGACGGCTTGCAGTGTCACACTCTACTATCCAAAGAATTTTGGAGAGATTTCAGGCCACAGGAAGTGTGGAGGATCGCCACCGGCCAGGTCGCCCTAGAATCACCAATAGACATGATGACCGGTGTGATGTACGTCTAGTTTGACAAGTGAATTTTCCCTGATTCGATGGATGATTAAAGGGACTTTAGCTTTTCATAACATTAGAACCCCTGAATATCAGTATTGTTGTAACTTTTCATCAACGAAGAGTAGCGGCTATGATCAAAGCAGTCAAAGACGATCCCCAGAACAGAGAAGCAGAAATTTAGCATCTCCGTGCAAACACTGAACCGTTCGCAAGACGGACACGAGCGGTCAGAAGACAGCTTCTTGCAGACTTCGCACCTCTGTGGCAACCGGCAGACTTGCCCGAAAGACTATGGAACGGGAGAGACGGAGCGCTCAGCGTAGCAGATACGATCTGAGGAATCAGGAAACTCACCGCAAACGAGGCTAGTCTCGCAGAAATTTCCCATCCTCGCGCGAGCAGCCTGAGACGAACGAAGATCGGAAGCCAGTCGGGCCATCGCGGTTAGCATGGCGGCTAAATAACTTCGACTTCCCCTGGGATCTGAAGAGGCGCGAAATTTTCGCACGGCCCATTTAACTTACATTCCTTTTAGATATATACAGAATCTGAAAAGGGCAACTTTATCATTCGTCCTGACAGAATTCTAAGATTCACTAGCATATAGTTAAATTCCTGCTAGATTTCATCTAAATTGTTGGCTATTGGAGTGAAATTCTTTTTCTGTGCAGATGGTAATTTATACTTTAGCTTCAAGTGATCAGTGGTCTAGTTATTTCATTTTTATTTCACTGGATTGTGGTGTAAATTTAAACTAATTAAATAAACCCATTTTCAAAGTTCCAGTGCAAACTAAATGTTACATCTATAAGTTTATTTCCTAATACAATAGCCGCGTAAATTAACTGTGCAGCCGATTAAGGGAATTATAACTTTAATACAGTTTAGTTCCGTATAAATAGATGTGCACAACAGGCTAATCACTTGTTTGCCAAGTCACTTCGATTACATGTCCTACCCAGGGGCCTTGTGCACTTGGGTCCCCTCTACACCTCGTTTCACGGGGTAGAAGAGGTTCCGATTATGAGATGAGATAAATAGATGTGCTTTTAATTAGTAACCTCACGGGAGCGTTTCTTGTATTTATTAATTGTAGACGCGAATGCAGAACATAGGCTAGTCTAACTGTAAATGTATCGCGCGTTAGATCTTAATATGATTTTATTGCATTTCATGTTTTATCTTCTATACAGAATTGATCTTTCGACCTTGCATCCCAGCAATTAATTAATTATACACTGAGCCCTGCCAACTCAGTCGATTACTCCAGTGACTTATGAACATATTTGAAATTTAATCTTTGTGGCGGTCCTGTTGGGACTCAGCTATCTGAAGTATACAGAAACAAAGCAAACCCAAAGACTGTTTTAAAATCCCTATTCATAAAGTCGTTTTATAGTTATCAAACTGGAAGAAGAACAGTTGCCAGTCGCAATCATTTTACTTATTACTCAATTGATGAGAAAGAACATAGATTTCCCTGACACCGTCTGTCAAGCATAATCATTGGATTTTACCACCCCCGAAGAACTTACCTCAGTGTTTTGTAGTTTGTGACATTACGGCAAAAGAAAGTTATCTCCATCAGCTGTGCCAATCTTAGAAACCGCACCATACCTCACACCTAGGCAAGTGCCTGTGCCATTCATTAGGAACTTTTATCTAACAAACCAACAGTAGCCTTTACGCTTCACCGTCTGGCGATTTTTTGAGACTATTAGCTACCAGCCCACCTTGTTAAATCTGGGGCCTGACACAGAAGAAATAAAAAGACAATTTCCATTGTTCTACGGTATTAGCTGCAGTTGTAAAATTCCTAAAGTGCCAGAATTCACAACTTGGTAAGTCTGTGTGTGTGACTGTGTGTGCTGGCTAGCCCAAGCGTGTTTTTGAATGACAGGAGATTTATTCATCTTTTTTTTTACTTTTATAATTAGTTCGTCCTAGTAGTAAGGGATATTGTATACATTGTATGGGATTTCTCCTAGCGGGATTGTTTAACTGTGTTCATTCCCCCCCTTCCATAAAGTTTTGTTGAATAAAGGGAAACATTTGAGAACCCTAGCTTTTCCTCTACCCCCTTATCACTGTAACCCCTTGCCTCAGAGTAATAAATTTACCATTGGGTTAAATTGCCTATCTCTGATCATCATCACCCCTTCCCCCTTCTCGTCTTTGGGACCGGGTCTTTTCTGTTAGTAAATACAAGCGGGAAAGGTGTATTGGATACTTCTCCTCAAAACACACAACCCCCCCCCCCCGCCCCATTGTCATTTGTGTATTTTGTAACCTTTGATTTCTTCATGTAAATTGATAATTACTTGTGACTTGGTTTTTTATGATAATAAAAGTATTAAAACTTTATTAGCATTTTTGTGTCGGCTGGCCCAAATCCAACATTCCTCATATTTGTTATCGTAGTCTGTATTCATGTACGTTGTGTGTCAGAATCACCAAATCGGTGTGTGCGCCTGAGTGACTGGAACTGACAAACAATTGTTTGTTCAGAAGGGTGGTAGGAGTAGTTTTGAGAGACAAATATTGTAGTACATGAGACTGTCCTTACTCTTCCCAGCACTTGTAAATCTACTACCTCACTTTCCTAAATCCTTATTCTCACAGAGCCTTCACTATCATTCTACACTCTAAAGGGACCATTATCCATCAGAACTCTCTCAGATAAAATTACGACAATAAATAGTTTGCTCGTCCCGGATTCTGAGCCTAGTTTAAATAGAGCGTGGTTGATTGTCTTTGTAAAGTAGGGTATAATCTTAAAAAGTAATTACTTCCCCTAGACAAAGCCTTTTAGTATTTTGGGCTGACCACACAATAATTATTACAGGTTTGTTCTTTCCACAGGAGCAGGAAGTTAGTGATAATAAAATATTTGTCACCTTTGTATTCTCTGGCAGAGGAAATTGAAATTTTGTTATATAATTGCTGGGTTTGCGTGATTGTCTTCAGTCACAAAAGGTTTTTGAAGTTAGAAGAGCTGAGCAAAGCTAAAGACGCTTGTTCTAAAAAATTTTAAAAATCTAGTTAACATCGTCTCTACTCTTTAATTGACTTCAGAAGGGCGGAGTTCTGTTTGTGGAGAATTAAAATTTTCAGGAAATTTTTTTTTTCCTTTAAATTGTTTTTCATAAATTTTTCTCTACTTTTAGTAAAAGTAAATTTTCTCCAGTGTAACTTACCATTTTAGTGGCATTAGTCGCTTGCGTTTAGAGCCTTAATTGCCAGAAAACAGCAGCGATAGGTTAACACATTATAAGGTAGGAGGTAACTCAAGTAAATTTTTACTTTGGTTTTTCTCGTAGCGGTTCCGAGTTTCTTCCCCTTCTCGTTTCTTCTTACTAGTTCTCTAGTCATACTACATCTTATTCTTTGACAATGGCAGAGAGGATAAAGATGAGGTCCATCCTGAGGCTGGAAGCAAAAGAGGCAGGATTAGACGCAGAAGCTGCAAACGCGTTTGTCAACCAGGAACTGGAAATATATGACGCGGAGCAACGGAGAGCAGAAGCTGAGAGGAAGGAAGAGAAGGAAAGAGCAGAAGCTGAGAGGAAGGAAGAGAAGGAAAGAGCAGAAGCTGAGAGGAAGGAAGAGAAGGAAAGAGCAGAAGCTGAGAGGAAGAAAGAGAAAGTGAGAGCAGAGAGGAGAGAATCACAGGAGAGGGCAGATAGGAAAGAAGTGGAAGAACGCCTATTGGAACAGAAGAAAATTGAGGCAGAGATAGAAGCTCGCAGAGAGAGAGAGAGAGAGGGAAAGACAGCACGAACTGGCGCTTAAGGCTTTAGAGAGTCGGGGCGCTTCTACTTCGAATAACGGAGAGCCGTCTTCGCCCCAGTCTCAGTCAATGGATCTCTCTAGCACTCAATCTGCCCAACTAACGGCGATGTCTTTTGCTTTAGAATCTTTTCCTAGCCCTAACGAAAAAATTGACAGCTATCTAGAAAAATTCGAGAGGCTCGCCAATCTGTATGGGTTAGAGAGTTTCCGCTGGGCACTTAAACTCTCAACGTCACTGAAAGGCAATGCTTATGACGTATACACAAAGCTGGGACCGAATCAACATGATTACGACATGCTGAAGAAGGCCTTGCTAGAGCGGTTTGAGATGACCGCCCGAAAATTTCTGCAAATGTTCAGAAACAGCCGGAAAGAGAGCACGGAAACTTTTCCGCAGTTCTCTTCACGTCTCACGGGTTATCTGACAAAGTGCATAGAATTATCTGAATTACCTCTTTCATATGAGGGACTTCTAGAAATTGTTCTTGTTGAACAGATAAAATCCACTTTGTCGAATGACACCCGTAGATTTTTGGCTGAACAGGGGGCAGTCAGGCTTGAGGACATCCTCAGTAAGGCCGAACGCTATAGCAATGCAATGGCCGAACTTCCCAGCACTAAACGTAAACCCACAGATGAGCCATCTTGAAAACAAAATCTAGAGCAGTCATCCTATTCTTCCAATCCTTCTCAACATTATAACCGACGAGATAATAATAACCAGAGACCTCCCCAGGAAAATTCTACAAAGCCCGATACCCCCCAAATAATACTTCTGATCAACCCACCAAGCCTACGTGGCAGCGTGGCCACCAAGGTCAAGGAAAAGGGAAGACCCCTACACCAGGAACGTCTGATCAGGGCAAACAAACCGGTCATAACCGCATTGGGTGTTTGCATACAGCCTCGAAAGGTAGAGTCAATGTCAGTGATTCTCAACCTGAGGGGGACCGACTCTCAACGCGAGGAACTGTACTTTTGAATGGTACCTCTACTACTTGTCTTTTTGACACTGGACTAAGCTTTAGTTCTATTGTCGCTAGGCACCTAGTCAAACCAGGTCAGGAGACAGAGGAAACCGTCAAACTTAGTGGAGTTTTCAAGAGTGATGCACCCAGGACGCTTCCTATCGCACTGGTAGAAATACACTCTGATTTTGTCAGAGGTGTTATTAAAGCGGCCATTATGGATGATCCTATCTACCCAGTTATCCTGGGATGTAGATATGTGTTTATTGGGAGACCAAAGGAGCCGATTGTGGCAGCGGTAACCACAAGAGGGCAAGCCAAGAAGGAGAGGGAGCCTGCGCCAAATTTGTTGCCGAATGAACTGAAGGAGGCGCAACAAAAGGACCCTACTCTGGAGCTCTGCTTTAGAAAACTGCCCATGGCTAAGGACCCCAGACACAACGGAGACATCTTTTCTAAGGATGGCGTATTGTATCGTAGAACGGGCAACCCGGACACGGGGAATAACCAGCTCCTAGTACCGACGCAGTACAGAAGCCAGATCTTAGAAATGGGGCACTCTCTTCCCTTTAGCGGACATATGGGACAAAACGCCACTATTCAGCGAATAAAAACCCACTATTGGTGGCCAGGAATGAACTCTGACATTATCAGGTATGTGAAATCCTGCGCCCAGTGCCAACGGGTAGCACCCAAGCACTTGACACCCCCAGTACCCATGGGGCAAATGCCAATTGTGGGGACTCCATTTGAACGGGTTGCTGTCGACATCATTGGACCCCTGGAAAGGACCAAAAGGAAGAACAGGTTCATCCTGACCTTAGTCGACACTTGCACAATGTGGGCCGAAGCTGTACCGCTAACATGCACAGATTCCAAGCATGTCGCAGAAGCCCTCGTGCAAATCTTTACACGGTTGGGATTCCCTCAACAAGTTTTGACGGACAATGGATCCCAATTCCGTAGCCTGTTAATGGAGGAGATCTTTAAGATCTTGAGGGCCAAACATATCCACACAAGTCCCTACCATCCGGCCGGAAATGGGCTCGTGGAACGTTTTAATGGCAGCCTCACCACCATGTTACGTAAGCTGGGTCAGGAGAAACCGGAAGACTGGGACCTATATATATCGGCTGCCTTATTCGCCTACCGAGAGGTACCCCAAGCGTCTACGGGATTCCCGCCTGCTACACTTTTATTTGGCAGACCTATTAAGGGGCCACTAGAAGCCTTACTTCGGTCCCTGACAGACCAAAAGGCTGACGAGACAGTCGTCTCTGCAAGCAAATATGTATCTGAGCTCAAGGAAAGGTTAAAGCTAGGATGGGATCTAGCTACGACCAACCTTACGAAAGCCCGCGCTAAACATGCTAAAAGATACAACAAAGCTGCAAAAGAGAGAGAACTACAACCAGGGGAGAAAGTTTTGTTGCTACTTCCAACCGGAAGCAATAAACTTCGCATCGGATGGCAAGGGCCGTTTACCGTCCTTAAAAAGATCTCACGTACTAATTACAAGATCTCCATTAAAGGAAAGGAGAAGGTCTTCCACATAAATCTGCTTAAGAAATATCTGGAAAGACCAGTGCCATCCTCCGAGCATCTCCTGGCTGTCGCCATAGCAACGGAAGACGAGGAAGATGATGATGGTTGCATGGAGTATCCATTGCAACCCACAGAATCCTTTAAAGATGTCAAGTTCGGCGACAATCTCTCAGTAGAACAACAAACAGAAACCAGGGCGCTACTAAAGCAGTACAGTGCAGTCTTAACGGATGTACCTGGTCGAACAAATCTCATCGAATTTGACATGAAATTAACAAACGAGACCCCTGTTCGAACCAGAGTGTACCCCATTCCGTACGACAAAGCTGATGCA
Organism: Oreohelix idahoensis; assembly: GCA_024509875.1. Classification (NCBI taxonomy): domain Eukaryota; kingdom Metazoa; phylum Mollusca; class Gastropoda; order Stylommatophora; family Oreohelicidae; genus Oreohelix; species Oreohelix idahoensis. Next base: position 52,138 of record JAMPIV010009836.1, on the reverse strand, counting down.
CTTGGCGGAGAAATAGACAAGCTGCGTCAGGCAGGAATTATCAGCGAGTCTACATCTCCTTACAGTTCGAGTGTAGTGCTGTTGCAGAAGCCCAATAAGGAAGTTCGGCTGTGTATTGATTACCGGTTGCTAAACGCTGTAACGGAATTCCAGCCCGAACCGCTCCAAACTGTTTCTGAGTTGTTCACCAAGCTCAGCAAGGCAACAATTTTCTCCAAGATTGACCTCAGTAAAGGTTATTACCAAATACCGGTCAAGGAGGAAGTTAAACCTTTGCTAGCTTTCAGCACTAGTGAAGGACATTACACATTTAATGTGATGCCGTTCGGATTGCATAACGCACCAGGAGTGTTTACCAGGATGATGAGAAAGCTGTTAGAACCTTTGCAAAGTCCCTATATCCATAATTTCATGGATGACATTTTAATTGCATCGGAAACCTATGAAGAACATATTGCTATGGTCGCTATGCTCCTCAGGAGACTACATGAAACTGGTCTCACAGCCAGACCTAGCAAATGTCTCATCGCATTTGAAAAGCTTGACTTCCTGGGGCATACTATTTCTCACGGCTGTAGTTGGCCTGTTAAGAAAAACGTGGAGAAAATAGTTGCAGCAAAAAGACCCCGAACAAAGAAAGACATCAGGTCATTTCTATCACTATGTGCCTACTATCAGAAATACATCCAGAACTTCAACGGACTCACGGCACCTCTGACTGACCTCACCAAGAAAGGTTGTCCTGATGAGGTCATGTGGGAACAAAAGTGCGAACACGCGTACAGCACTTTAAAAGGACAGCTGTCCCATTCTAAGGTTACCTGACCTTAAGAAACCTTTCGTACTGAGAGTGGACGCGCCAGGTCAGGGCATCAGGTCAACATTGTTGCAAGCCAAGGACAGTGACCCGAATATGCTATTCCCAGTAGCTTATGGCAGTCGGAAACTGAACAAGGCTGAACGCAACTACAGTGTCATTGAAAGAGAATGTCTCGCTCTGATTCATGGCATCAGACGCCATCATGAGTTCCTGTATGGTACTTCTTTCACAGTACAAACCGACCATGCTCCATTAGCTTTCCTTGGTGCCAATAAGGAATTCAATGCAAGGATTATGCGCTGGGCCTTATTGAGCGTTTATTCCTTCAAAGTGGAATATATTCCAGGAAAACAATGTCGGAGCTGACTTCTTGAGTAGAAACTGGTCTACAGAGGAAGAAGAGCAAACTGAAGATACCACTCATCCTAAAGTCACCAATCAGGTCACCTCCATTGTCAAGAAGGAAACATGAAAAATGGTTTCATGTCTAAAAGTGGGGACGATTGTGACGTACGTCTAGTTTGACAAGTGAATTTTTTCCTGATTCGATGGATGATTAAAGGGACTTTAGCTTTTCATAACATTAGAACCCCTGAACATCAGTATTGTTGTAACTTTTCATCACCGAAGAGTAGCGGCTATGATCAAAGCAGTCAAAGACGATCCCCAGAACAGAGAAGCAGAAATTTAGCATCTCCGTGTGAACACTGAACCGTTCGCAAGACGGACACGAGCGGTCAGAAGAAAGCTTCTTGCAGACTTCGCACCTCTGTGGCAACCGGCAGACTTGCCCGAAAGACTATGGAACGGGAGAGACGGAGCGCTCAGCGTAACAGATACGATCTGAGGAATTAGGAAACTCACCGCGAACAAGGCTAGTCTCGCAGAAATTTCACATCCTCGTGCGAGCAGCCTGAGATGAACGAAGATCAGAAGCCAGTCGGGCCATCGCGGTTATCATGGCGGCTAAATAACTTCGACTTCCCCTGGGATCTGAAGAGGCATTTAACTTACATTCCTTTTAGATATATACAGAATCTGAAAAGGGCAACTTTATCATTCGTCCTGACAGAATTCTAAGATTCACTAGCATATAGTTAAATTCCTGCTAGATTTCATCTAAATTGTTGGCTATTGGAGTGAAATTCTTTTTCTGTGCAGATGGTAATTTATACTTTAGCTTCGAGTGATCAGTGGTCTAGTTATTTCATTTTTATTTCACTGGATTGTGGTGTAAATTTAAACTTATTAAATAAACCCATTTTCAAAGTTTCAGTGCAAACTAAATGTTACATCTATAAGTTTATTTCCTAATACAATAGCCGCGTAAATTAACTGCAGCCGATTAAGGGAATTATAACTTTAATACAGTTTAGTTCCGTATAAATAGATGTGCTTTTAATTAGTAACCTCACGGAAGAGTTTCTTGTATTTATTAATTGTAGACGCGAATGCAGAACATAGGCTAGTCTAACTGTAAATGTATCGCGCGTTAGATCTTAATATGATTTTATTGCATTTCATGTTTTATCTTCTATACAGAATTGATCTTTCGACCTTGCATCCCAGCAATTAATTAATTATACACTGAGCCCTGCCAACTCAGTCGATTACTCCAGTGACTTATGAACATATTTGAAATTTAATCTTTGTGGCGATCCTGTTGGGACTCAGCTATCTGAAGTATACAGAAACAAAGCAAACCCAAAGACTGTTTTAAAATCCCTATTCATAAAGTCGTTTTATAGTTATCAAACTGGAAGAAGAACAGTTGCCAGTCACAATCATTTTACTCTCTGCTCTATTGATGAGAAAGAACATAGATTTCCCTGGCACTGTCTGTCAAGCATAATCATTGGATTTTACCCCCCCCCCCCCCTGAAGAACTTACCTCAGTGTTTTGTAGTTTGTGACATTACGGCAAAAGAAAGTTATCTCCACCAGCTGTGCCAATCTTAGAAACCGCGCCATACCTCACACCTAGGCAAGTGCCTGTGCCATTCATTAGGAACTTTTATCTAACAAACCAACAGTAGCCTTTACGCTTCACCGTCTGACGATTTTTTGAGACTATTAGCTACCAGCCCACTTCGTTAAATCTGGGGCCTGACACAGAAGAAATAAAAAGACAATTTCCATTGTTCTACAGTATTAGCTGCAGTTGTAAAATTCCTAAAGTGCCAGAATTCACAACTTGGTAATTCTGTGTGTGTGACTGTGTGTGCTGGCCAGCCCAAGCGTGTTTTTGAATGACAGGAGATTTATTCATCTTTTTTTTTTACTTTTATAATTAGTTCGTCCTAGTAGTAAGGGATATTGTATACATTGTTCGGGATTTCTCCTAGCGGGATTGTTTAACTGTGTTCATTCCCCCCTTCCATAAAGTTTTGTTGAATAAAGGGAAACATTTGAGAACCCTAGCTTTTTCTCTACCCCCTTATCACTGTAACCCCTTGCCTCAGAGTAATAAATTTACCATTGGGTTAAATTGCCTATCTCTGATCATCATCACCCCCTCCCCCTTCTCGTCTTTGGGACCGGGTCTTTTCTGTTAGTAAATACAAGCGGGAAAGGTGTATTGGATACTTCTCCTCAAACCCCCCCCCCCCCCCCCCCCCCCTGCCATTTGTGTATTTTGTAACCTTTGATTTCTTCATGTAAATTGATAATTACTTGTGACTTGGTTTTTTATGATAATAAAAGTATTAAAACTTTATTAGCATTTTTGTGTCTGCTGGCCCAAATCCAACATTCCTCATATTTGTTATCGTAGTCTGTATTCATGTACGTTGTGTGTCAGAATCACCAAATCGGTGTGTGCGCCTGAGTAACTGGAACTGACAAACAATTGTTTGTTCAGAAGGGTGGTAGGAGTAGTTTTGAGAGACAAATATTGTAGTACACGAGACTGTCCTTACTCTTCCCAGCACTTGTGAATCTACTACCTCACTTTCCTAAATCCTTATTCTCACAGAGCCTTCACTATCATTCTACACTCTAAAGGGACCATTATCCATCAGAACTCTCTCAGATAAAATTACGACAACCGGTACCTCTTGTTGTCAGCCCTGCGCCATTGAACAGTGACTTGTTCCACTCTAAGATGTCAGCTGAGACAAACTAAACGTTAATGTCAGTCAAAGCACCATTCGCAGACGTTTACATGAATTTGGACTGGCTGCTCGACATCCTCCAGTCAGAATTCCCTCTTACTCCTGCTCATCGCAGAGCCCGTGTTGCTTGGTGTCGCGAGCACATCCGATGGACAAGGCAACAATGGAGTCAAGTTCTCTTCACTGATAAATTTCGCTTCACTGTGTCATTCAATAATGGCAGGATTCCGAGTTTGGAGATGACCAGGAGAGCGATTTACTGATGACACAATTCGAGAGGTGGATCGTTATGGTAGGGGTTCTGTCATTGTCTGGGGAGGCTTCTACAGACACGGCAGGACCCCACTCTACATCATCCAAGGCAACTTGACCAGCCCAAGATACCAGAACGAAATCTTGAAACCAATTGTTCAGCCTGCTCTGGAGGCCATAGGTGGTAATGCCATCCTCCAAGATGATAACGCTCAACCCCATCGAGCTCGTGTGGTGAATGAGTTTATTCAGCAACATGGGATCATCAGGATGGTGTGGCCAGCTCATTCACCTGACCTTTCTCCGATTGAGCACCTCTGGGATGTCCTTGGTCGAAGATTGTCAACAAATCACCCCCTGCCAATGGATGTTGTACAGCTGACTGCATTTCTGCTTCAGGAATGACAAGCTGTTCCTCAGGATACTCTTCGGACCCTTGTGGACTCGATGCGTCTACGCTGTCTTGAATGCCTTGCTGCAAACAGTGGTCATACCCAATATTGAAATGTCTATTTGTCCAATATCTATTGTGCGACTTTTGAAAAGGTGGGTGACACACTTCGCAGCTTAATTGCGTTTGAATGTGTCTTTCCATTTCTTTACGTGACATGTCAATTTGGTATTCAATAAATGCCATTTTGACTGATACCAGTTACGTTTATATCATATTTGTTTTATGGTTTCAACCAAGGTTTTTCTAAATGGACCTTGACTTTTGACGAGTAGTATATATTAGTTACCTTATATGACAGGCCTGATGGAGCGTTAGTCGTGTTCTTTCTTAGTCTAGTAAGAGACCTCCCAGAACTATATGGGACAAGTCTATTATTGTTGGATATTAAACACGTTTGTTATGAATTACTATCATATTTTAAGACAGTTGTTCTAATGCTGTATAGGTTTGTTTTTTCTTCTATAATGTAATGGAGGAAGGATAAAAGCTTATATTCTTACTGCTACTTAGTCGCTCCACTTCTACATTTCTGGAAACATTCTCAAAGCAAACATGAGAATTTCAGACACAGTGCATGCCTGCAGCGATTTTATAAATATTTTTCTGAGAAAATGAATTTTGGAAATTGACATAAGGTGTCTTCAGCTGCTGGCTGCTTGTTAATCAGAGGTATCAGTGTATGGAAGTAAAGTGATTAAATACCAAAATCCATCAAAGTAATTTAAAAAAATAGGACATCTACCCAGCATAACAAAATTTATAGAATGTGTGATACCTGTATACACACATTGGGATCCTCACTGGTGCTACAGAGTTCGTGCATTGTGCTGAGATCCTCATTGTGTGATCTAAGGGATGAGATCAGAGTACTTACAGAGTTATCCCTGTGCAATGAAGATAGTCCTTAAAACCAAAAACAAATCTTCTACCCTGGGGTGTAGACGTAAACGGTAAATGCTACAAGCCAAAAATAGTTCATTTCAGCTATTAGACTTTATACTTAAGGGGTTTCTTGTTTTTATCATGACATTCTTGTTGAAATCTTGTTGAGCTTTGTCAAGTTGATTGACATATGCCAGAGATGATGGCAGCCAAGTGCATGCAGTAAGGAAGTATATAGCTATCATGACATTCATATTGAAATCATGTTGAGCTCTGTCAAGTTAATTGACAGATGCCAGAGATGATGGCACCCTAGTGCATGCAGAAAGGAAGCATACAGCTATCATCATCCTTTTACTTTGTGCTCCCTACAGAGCATGGAGCCACCACTGCAGCTGGTCCTCCTGCATGAAACATACACCAAGCAGTCACATGCTCTTGCAGCTGTGGTTATGGAATACATTAAAAACATGTACCTAGCCACTGCGCACAGAGAGAGAGAGAGTGGCAACAAGAGCTACCGTACAATATTGGAAGAGAAAGCTTATACACAAAATGAAAGAATGAGCAGGAAATCCACATCTCAGTGATCACTATTGAAACAATTTAAATAAACTGAAAGCTGAGTCGCAAGCACTAAAAACAGCTGCAGAACCATCATGGAAAACAAAAAGTAATGCTAACGCCAAGAATGTGATACCTCACATATTCCATATTGGTCATTAATACCCTACGGAACTATAAAAACTAGTAAGGCAGTGGAAACCAGTTATAAATTAAATAAAGCAAAAGTACATTCCTGCCCACTGAAAAATATCTGGAAATGAGAAGATGAATAGATCTGCCTCGGATGAGGAAGCAACATTCACACTGAGTACAAGGTAACATATGAAAAAATACAAGCAATAACCAGAAATAGCTTCACAGAAACAATGGCAAAGAGAGAGTCAGATGTAACAGAAGCAGACTACACCTCACCAGGAAGAGGTTGTGATAATTTTCACATTGATAACTAGCGGCTTTAGACTAAAAATACCATCTGTTAAACATTTTAAAAGTCAGATGGACATGTGTCCATGTTGGGAAGACAGGGAAACAGAAGTGGAACATGTCTTCCCAGAATATCACCACAGATTGATAGCATGATTTTCACAGCCTTATGTTTCAGAGAGAACTGAAAGACAGTGAATTCTAAACAAGATGGTAACTTGCTTATTTTCACTCTGTCACCAAAGTTATTAAAGGTCGCTCCTAAATCATGGAACATTTGTGTGCCCTGCTAGAAATTGTCAGTATTTTATATTATATCCATGTTATATTATTCATTTCAAGCCCATCATTTATTCCAGTTTACATAGTACTCATTATGTGTGCATATTTTTCAGTGAGGGTATTCAGTTCAGCTTGAATCCATTTGAAAACCCAGACAGAGGCCCAAATGCTGCACCTCCTAACTTGGCATTCCTTGAGGTTTTGTGTGAGGTCACTAACAAGCTTATGAAACAGGACAAGAAGGCAGTGTAAGTTGACCTGCTTTACTCTGAGCCTTTTCTTTTGCTCTTAGAGTTCCTCATTGGTACAGAAGTCATTGATCAGCATCATTTATTTTCATTCTATAAGGAACATAGTTTTGTAATTATTGCATGTCTCTGAATGAAATTTTGGGCCATCTTTCTTGACTCTGACCACATGATTCCCCTTATCTTGGCTGCCTCTTCTACCATTCTTGGCCAAAATCTTATTTTCTCTCTTCTTCTTCCCCTGTAGGTTCCAGTCAAGGGCATGTCTGATTGTTCTGTGTGATTGTTTCTTGAGGGTGTGCCGTTTCATCTCCCCTTTCTCTCTTTTATCTCCAAATGTATTGGTTGTCTGGTTCTATTCCACACATCTGCTTTTGTTATATGAAGGTCGCAACAGAGGCATCTGCATACCTATCAACCTCCTGAGACAAAATTCTGTACGCTGGACTAAAAAAATCCTTACAAACACCCAAAAATCCTTACGCAAAAAATATATTAATAAATTATACACAATACAGTTTTAAAATGAGAAATGACATATACAAATCTATTAGCATTTGAGTTAGTGTGGTATAAAACATGCTAATAGTCTCATGCTGTTCTTTACATATAAAAAACTTAGTGATCGTGAGGTACTATTCTTTCGATGCACAGTGTATTGTATTATAATCAACACATGCACTTTTAGCACTATGCAGAATTGCACTTGTGGGCTTAAAGTCTGCACAGCATGTATGAATGTTAATCTTACACTGTAAAAAAGAAGTGAGTGTGTCTGCATTCATAGACCTCCTGCAAGTCTGCGTGGACTTTTTTATTGAAAAATAAAGCAGTGAAGTTTACACAAACAAACTTTTTTTCTAGTTATATAGGGCCAAAATTGAATATTATGACATTAATTTATTTAAAATATTTAAATGATCAAAATATATCTGGAACGATTAAGAGAAAGAAAAAAAAACATACAACAAAGCAAAGCAAACAGCTAACAGCAAAAAAAAAAAAAAAAAAAAAATTAACAACTTATGAACAGAATATCAAATGTAGGAAGAAAAACAAAGCACCAAAAATTTACAAAATTATTTAAGAGTTGGTAGCCTAGACCAGTGATAATAGATTGCCACTTTATTAAAAAATAAAGCAACAAATCTCGACCACTTATATAAAGTAGGTATGCCTACTCAATGCAGATAAACTTTATTTTTCTACTTTTGTAGGGCCTACACAAAATTTTATGATAATAATTTATTGGAAATATTGAAATGGTCAAAATATAACTGGAAAGATTAAGAGAACGACAAAAATAAAATATAACGAAGCAAAGCAACAGCAAAAAATTAAAAAAAAATTAACTAAATTGTGAACAGAATATTAATCTAGGAAGAAAAAATGTACAACCAAAAATTTACAAAATTATTATTTAAAAATTGATAGCCTAGACCAGTGATAATAAATCGCCGCTTTATGAAAAATAAAGCAGTGAATCTCGATCGCCGGAATAAAGTAGACCTACTCAACGCAAACAAACTTTTTTTTTTTAAGTTATGCAGGGCCTACACAGAATATTATGACATTAATTTATCGGAAATATACTGAAGGGCAAGATATAACTGGAAAGATTAAGGCAGCAATTAAATTGCAACAAAGCAAAACAACAGCAATATTTAACCAAGTTATAGGCTCTTAGCTTTTTTTAAACTAATTGGCGTCGAAGTGTTTTGGCAAGCTTGGCTGATAACAGGTAACTTTAAAAATACGTCATGTCACTCTGAAAGCCGAAAGTGTTTCAAAGTTTTTGCCAAATTGTTGGGTATAAAAGGATTTGATTGGTTGCTGCGAGAGACTTCAGTTTAAAAACAGATGCCGAGATTCCCGGAATATAAAAATTGGTTTAAAAAAAACCTGGGCTAGAAAATATTTTCTGATTAAAAATTTTAAAACACTTGGGTTGGAAAATATTTTTAGAATTTTTAAAAAAAAAAAAAAAAATTTGATTTTTTTTTTTTTTGGAGGGAGCAAAAATCTGTACAACGTGTCTGTACAGCTGTACACTGCTAAAAGTATCAAAAATACGTACATTGTACAACAGATTCATACAGGTTGACAGGTATGCATCTGTTGATGAATGTCTGGAGTTTGGACATGTGATGTTTTCTTGGGGATGTATCATGATTTTGAGCCATAGGGTTTGGCAGATTTCACATTTGTGTTGTACAACTTAATTTTGTTTATTGGGGAAGAGCTGCATAGTTCCATGCTGGAGTGAGGTAGTTGAATTCAAATCTGGCTTTGTTTGTCCTGACAATGACATTCTGATATGTTCCACCTCCTTTGTCATTGTTACTTTTCGAGTTGTTAAAATTGTGCATTTCTACAGTTGTCTGGTCATTGATCTTTATCACAGCCGTTTGCTTATTATATATTCTCCTAATTTCCTGTGCCTATTATTTATTCTCATTTCCTTTGTTTTATTTACATCTGTGTGTTGCCTTGTGTTTGCTACTTCTGCTGTTAACTTGTTTGTCTTTTCCTGAATGTCTTAAATTGCAACAAAGCAAAACAACAGCAATATTTAACCAAGTTATAAGTCAATATAA